>JUFY01023323.1:0-20456 GCA_001855655.1 Leptopilina clavipes | reverse complement strand
TATATATATATATATTTATAAATTATAAAATTTATATAAGAATAAAATTTATTTGGTACAAATAAATATTTATTTGATAATAGACAAGTAATTCATTATTTGAATCAAATAAATTTTTTTTCAGTGTATAATATAACAAAGATTTTGTTGAGCAATAATCTTTACGACGTTTGTGCATAACTGTATTTGCTATTATAAATATAACTCTTGTCAACTCGGTAGTTTCCATTAAAAAGTTTCATCATAGTCCGCGGGAAAAGGTCTTACTTTAGGAAAAGAAGGGTACTTACAAGGAGAATCCTCTTCGCTTGAGGCTCCTGTAGCTCTTTTCGCCGACAACTTACATTCGTATTTGCATATCTTCTTTTTTCTTTATGAAAAGAAAAAAACTCACCCACAAATGCCGTGAAAAAATATTCCCATACATGATATAACTGTGTATTAACAATTTTTGTTGTGACTATATTGTAATTTTATATTTTATTCTCATAATTATAATAATTAGTTGCAATAAATAAAAAGTATCGTCGAGGGTAAAGAAAATAATAAACTTTTGAGAAAAAAATGATTCTAAAATTGAAATAACTTTGAAAAAATGATTTTTTAGCGTGTCGTCAAGTTGCAAGCTATACTTTAGTCGAGACTGTTTTACATAGGAATGGCCTTTAAGTCTCATGAGAACTATATTTCACTTGAATGGTTCTTTACTTGTTTTGCATTTTCCTAAATAGTCTACTATCTACTATTTTGATAAACGCGTGGAATTCATTTCTCTCTCAGATAGAGCAATAGCAAGAAATTTCTTCCAATATCCTTTTCTTGTTTCTATTTCAAAAGCATCATTTCCATGATGTAATAATTTGTTCGATCGAAGAAAGTGCATTTTTGCCTTGTAATTATTTTTTAAAATAAAAAAATTCTTGGACATTTTTATATTCAAGAAAATAAAAAGGAAAGAACTTTGAAAACTTTGAAAGCTTAAAACGTGTGAGAAATGAAAGACACTGTGATGCATGAGGGAAGAAAAATGTTTATTAGTGATTTTTACGATAAGATAAAAGAAAAGAAAACAAAGGGGCTTTAATCGTGGATGTGAGACCGGCGCGGCGTCGGAAATACTAGTGAGCGTGCAATTTGTCTTGGTTGGTTCATGTTGGTCCCCAGTGGTTCCCAGGTTGATGAATGAGTCAAGGGCCTGGAGGCATTTACCACGCCGAACTAAATGGTCCAAAAACTATCAGCAGAACCATTGAAAATGCTTCAACTTCTGCCGACAAACGCAATTCCTACTCTCAATTCGAGTCTCGACGACTCGTTAGACAATTCGGCTGACACCTATATAAATTTTCATCCGTTGAGAAATTTTGGCAAACCTCAATACTTTTTGTAATCACTCGAATCTGCAACTTGATTCATATTGTTTTACGACTAAATTGCAATTTTTCGTTTATTTCAACAATTTACTGTATTAAAAAACTTTCCTAATTTAGTATTATATTAATATTAATATTAATATTATATTAATTTATTATTATATTGTTCACCTGTTTCAGAAAATTATTGTGTGCTATATTATTATTAAACTATATGATTATGTGCTGCCACGTTGTTCAGAATTTCTTCATTTCTTGGCTGACGTGAATTTTTGCTCGGCCATGAACATTTGAATTCTTCTAATTTCTGCTTCGGATGTAAAATCAGTTTTAATCAAGAGGAAGGAAGAAAATGCGGAAAATTTCAAATATATGTATAAAGGGTGGAAGATTATGCGCTAGGATATGAAATTAGCATGAGGGTTTTGGATGAAACACGCTGAAGCGTTGATATATTCGAGTAAAGTTGGATGCAGGTGTACCAAATGATGCTTGCGGCCAAGACTCGTGCAAATGAGCTTCACCCTCAGATCAAGGTGGCTCAAGAGGAAAACAAAATTATCTTTGTATCATTAGCTTTTGACGTGGTATCAAAAGCTCCCTCTATTTACATACATTGACAAAGTCACCCCATCTTTCGCTCAATTAAAGTCTTGCCGAAAACAGCCACTCACTTTCTTCAAATTTTCAATTTTCAACAAAAAAGCCCCTTTCCCTTTTCTTCTCGCCCCGAGTGTTTTCTATCATATTAACAATGTGTTTTTTACAAGAAAACTAATCTTGTAAACATTTTTCTTCTACTTCTCATCTCACTGCAGATGATTACCTTTGATTTTACCTATGATTTTACCTTTGGATAAAAGATGGAAGAATTAATTTGATTTTATTTGAAGGCAGGTGAGTACATCAGAGAGCGAAATATCTCATCTCTCTCGGGTAAATTATTCTCGACACAGTGTGCAATGGGTAAATTTTCTTGGTGGATGAGAGAGGCGTGTATTTCGGACCTCGAAAGTGTCTGTACGTGGTGTCACGTTCGTCATGTAGAAAATTAGATGGAGCTCAGTGAGGAAACTTTGCTTGCCCTTTCTTAGTCAGCTGCTTGATAAGGAGCCGGGTCTGAATACGAAGTAACGCGAAACAACAATGAGCCAACGTCGCTTTGGATTTCTCTCGGCAAATGCAAAGAGATACGTGCCGAGCAAAAATATCCGAATTGTTGAATTTTCTTGACCCACAGAAAATGATGAGATGTCATTAATACTTTTTTGTATTTAAAATAGAATATATAAAATAGAAAATTTTACCAACAAAGATCAGGATGGCAAAAATCGAGGAGCTTTAGACAAGGAAGATAGAAAAATAAATGAAGGGGAGTTGAGAAGATGCATTGTTACGACGAAGGCGTGCTGGCCACGTTGTTCAATTGCCAACTTTCCTAACGATCTTGGCCAAGGAATATTTTCCTCGAATGAGAAGAAACTTCTTGATAAGCGGAAGCAAGTTTAAGCAGTGAACTTCCACCTTCGATGTCGCTTTTGCTCGATTATCTCAGTGGCACAAAAGTCCGACGCTCAAGTTAACATCAAATGCATTCGTTATCAAGAAAATTCATAAACTTTCACCTCACTTTACAATTTCTTTACAATTTCTTTACAATTTCTCTCTAATAATCTCCAAGAGGGAGACAATCCTCCACAAAAGATTAAAAATTGACAATTACGATTCGTATCCATTCAAATTTATCCAAATGAACAGGGTAATAATAATTGTGTTTGGGTCAAGTTTCATAAGGTATTATTCAAAATGGCCTTTTCTGAAACAGGTAAATAATAAATTAATAATAGAGAAGAGAAACAAATTTAGTAACTGGAATGAAAGTCCTAATTGTGTTGAATAAAATGAGTGTTATATAAAGGGTGAAATAAAATAAAGGGAATTATTATTGATAAAATGAATAAAATGAATTGGAACCGGAAGAATCGAAGGTGTATGGAGTGATCAACAATGGCCAGCATTTATAATAAATGTGCTGCAATTGAAATGAACAAAGTACATTGAAATAATTTTCAGATTTAATTATAAAATCCCATATAATAATAGTAATAATCATTATCATCATCATCGAGGACCTATGGTGCCTATATCTAATTAATGTCGCGAAACATTGTACTTTATGTATATGTATACATTTCCATGACATTGCTAGCTTTAGTTTGAATGCAAGCATTCCTGTTCTAAAGCTCCAAATAATTCAATTTCAATAGCAGCTAATTTAATTGTCTGGAGATAATAACGTTATACCCTTAGAGAATTCAAACGAGTGTCTCATAACCTTAAATTCAAACGAGTGTCTCATAACCTTAATTTCAAATACACGCGAAGCATGTTTGCTATTTCTCAATTTTATCGTTTATAAATTCTTTTATAGAACCTAATTTATAATAATAAGGTATCTTGAATATTAAATTATAATTCATAATTAAAATTACAAGGCATAATTTATCATTAACTGCAAGATGTTCACGTAATTGTGAAAAGAAAAACGTTTCAAAGTAGTAATTTCGATTTTAGTCATTTTAGACATTCTTGTTGTGTGTCTGTGGAAATTAGAATTGAAATTTACAATTTAAAATTTGAGGGAAAATATTCTTAAAGTTTATATATGAAAATATGATGTGTACTTGAGGGATAATTAGTTACCACAAATAATTCTGCGGAGAGTTTATTGCGAGAGAGAAAAGGGGAGTTGCAGTACGCAAATCTTTGAAATGACGTCAAAGGACAGCCCGCGGGTGGTACACCGCAATGAATTCAACGTTGATATATTTATTTGACATATTTATCATATACGCAATAATGTGAGTCAAAAATAAAATTTAAAAAAACGTCTCCAATCTTTGTACTTTTATCATGCCGATCACTAGGATCTACTCTTCTTGATTTATTGCAATAGAAGGCTGCAGAAGAGAATGAGAAATTTAATTTCAAATACAAGAAGACAAGGTTTTATTTTTTTCGAAAAAGCATAATACCTTCGCCATCGGATGCGGATCAGGAAAGCAGTTTGAATTAAAATGTAAATGCGTGTACTAAAAGGGAGCCATATGGTGGATTTCATTATACTGACGGGGCTTGTCTTTTAGCCCTCAAATTTTTGCACTGGATTTCTTCATCGTCAATATATTGCAACATGGCGAGCAATTTCATAATACTTTCATCTTCAATCATAATAATAATAATAATAAAAAATAATAATAATAAAGATAATAATAAAAATAATAATAAAAATAATAATAATCATAATAATAGTAATAATAGTAATAATAATAATAGTAATAATAATAATAAAGATAATAATAAAAATAAAAATAATAATAATAATAATAATAATAATAATAATAATAATAATAATAATAATAATAGTGGAAAATTGGAATGTTACCATATTTTTTCCAATATTCCGATTCTGTATTGAACATTGAAAGCAATTATGAAAACAATAATTAATTATCTTTTACAAACACACGTCATTGAAATTGAAATTGATTGAAGATTAAACGCAAACGCAAATTTAATCATCCATTAAATTAACTATTACTAAATAATTACAAATTCAAGTTTGAAATTGTGAAAACAAATACGAAAGATCTTTAATTGGTGAAAAATAACGAAAGCACGCAGCGAATAACGAAATAACGTTTTGGCCCAACTGGACGAAAATCGAGTAAGCAAAATGCTATTTATAAGATGAATTTAATTAATGATGGTTCTTTTTAAGAATTTATGGCTTACATTATATACAAGTAATAGTGTATAAATTCACAGGAAAAACCAGTGTCACGTTAAGATCCCATTAAGGATCTGCGATTTTATCAGGCCACGTATTTGAGCAGTGCGCAGGAAATTTAACAGCCAATCTGCACTAGTGAATCAAGAAGCCGCAATAAATTGCCTACCATCTCAACAGTTTATGGCGTAAACCTTGATGAGAAGATTCTATCAAGGTCCTCCAATATGCACACACACAAAAAATTATTCTCCTTCCAACTTGACAATACAAATAATTGGATTTTACAAACATTTTTCTCCAGAAACTACTTTCTGGGTTAAATGTATTAGAAAAAACAATTCTTGCAACAGATAGAAGAATTTTGCAGTGTTTTGTCCCACTATAATGTCCGATTATTACCAAATTTTACTACAGATACCTTTTCAAAAAAGAAAAGAGAAAAGAGAAAAGATGAAAAGAGAAAAAGATAAACTGGAAATTTCTGTCTGGAAATCAGGGAAAAAGAAAATTTCTACTTGTTCTTTTAATATATGCATATATACTATATATTTCTTTTGCTTTTATTTTTAATTAATAATTTCTTTCTGGACTTTTAAAACAACAAGCTTTTAATGAGCACCAGAAAGAATAACTCATTAAAATGGAAAATTACTAATTTACTTCTAAAGTGGAATGTTGATAGTCGAGAACTTGTTGTGTATGAAATTCGCAACAATTCAGTTTTTATGAAAATTCAATTAACAGAAACGGGTAGAAAATAAACTTTCATCAACAAACAGAAGTTAAACAGTTTTGTGCGCAGATGTTCGCGATAGGTAAGAGATGTAAATTCGTTTTTGATGGGCATAATAAAAGCATATATAATCGTTTTCATTTATGTCTCGTCCTTTGGTGCTGTAGATAATAAACCACGCCTCGATTCGATCTTCTTCAAGGAAAGAGAATCTTATTTTTTATTTAGAAATGGAGATGACAATTCCGAAATGAAAAATACATTTCGAGAAAAATATTTACTTTAAAAAATGAATGACAGTCATCTAAAATAAAAGTTATGGTCCATTTCCATATTTTAACATTTTGGATTGAAAAACAATTTAAAGTGTAAATTTGATTTGGTAAAAAGATAAATAATTTAAACAGTTAAATAAAAATTAGAATATTCTATTAATAAAAAACAATGAATTAGTAACATAACCATATACACATAGAATTGTAAATCGGGAATATCTAAAATTCACCTCATTGTGGTTATGCAAATTCATCCCTCAAAATCCTTCGCAACCAACCGGATTTATGTATTCCGCGGGTCGTGCGTTGAATCACTGATTTGGAATTTACACCTAATTATCAAGATATCTTATTTTGCTAATATTCACTTAAATGCAGTTCAAATAATTGCTTTATTTATTCATTGAATAATTTTTGTATTGGTGTGAGAATAAAATTTTTTTTAAACTACAAAATAATGATTAAAAGTTAACCATCTGCTTTTGTTTAGAAAAATAACTTTTTTCTGTGAGTAGGAGGTGAATGAAAAATAAATCGCCTGCTTAAATGTGACATTTATTTGGCATAAAATGTGACAGTGGATACATTGATTAAGTATAGTTTACAAAACGAATTGACTGTAGACAGGACTGTGAAAATACATCAATGCTTCTTTCACAACTCTCATCGATTTATTTATTCACACTTTTAGTTTTCTTTTTCTTTTTTTTTTAGATTTAGTCTCCATTATTTTCTGCTTCTATTATATTTTCTTTTCCTTTCTTTTCATTTTTTGTTTCAAAAGAAGAAAATAATTGAGTTTCATTTTTAAATATACTCGATCCACACTCAATTCACTCATTTTTTATTCCATTGATTATCAATTTCTTAATGTGCTTTTGCAATCTTTCGAGAAAGAAATATATAAAATCAAAACTTGAAACAATGTTTTCTTCATGAAAAATATATTGACCAAAAATAACTTTATATCAATGAATTAATTATTCTTAATTTCCTGATTTATTTTAAAAAAAAATATTTGAAAATTGAAGACATTTATCAAAAGTAGTCATTTATCAAAAATTGGAAAAAGTTTATAAGGGAAAAGTTATGGTTTATCGTAAAAATGAAACGTTTTTGTTAAAAAAAAATGTATAGTTTTATGAAGGAAATATTTATTAAATCCTTCCCGAAGTTGAAAAGCTTTGAAAATCTATTGTCTAAATTAAATTACATGTTTTGGCATAGTTCAGTACATACTTATCAACTATTTACAATTTTGATTGAGAGGGTTCAAAAAATTACCAGTTTGATTTATTCGCATGGATAAAACGTCGCTTCTAATATTAATAATAATAATGTACTTTTTACAGGGTGACAATGATTTGCCAAATTTTCTTGGCAGTTAAAAGTATAACTTTAAAAGTACTTACATCAATTTAATTACTATTAAATACATGATTTGAAAATTACGTCACTGAATTTAAATTTTCTTTCGTTTTTTATTTTCTAAACCAACTGTTTTTCACCAAAACAAATAAATTGAAATTGTTGAATATTTTTTTTTAATGAAAATGATACAAATGGAATCATAATTTACCTAAAATGAATGAATATTACACATGTAATATAATCATTGAAATAAGATAAAACATTTTTATTTACTTGAATTAACGCTATTTTTTTACAAAAATTTAGTTTCGCAATGATTAAAAATATATAAATATCTTAAAACATGAAAATAAAATTCGTTGGAATTGAATGCAAAATTAACATTAACTTTAACGCAACGATTTTGAAAATATTTATTATATATTTTTTTTATTATATAATATAATATATGCCTATCAACTATATATTATAATTAGTGTCGAATGTAGTGTGAACTGTTTTACGTTTAATAATAAGGATCACAGCCATAGCTTTGAATACGAATGTCTCGTTCGTATTTTTTAAGACCAGTGTAATTATAACGTTTATTATTAATCATAAACTCACTTTTTACTATTCGCTAATCGACTACGCACATCCACTAGATTGAATTTTCAAATTTTTTTAGTAGCTCTATGTTTTTAAAAACAACAGCAGTCGGAAACGAAACAAAATTATTCGTTTATAATTTAATGCTGTGAGATAAATTATTTGCTAATTATAAAATTACAGGTGAATTGATAAAATTACAATGAATTGATAAAATGATTATACAAACTGTATTAATTATATCTTTAGTTATTATAATACTGTATAATATTGATGATAATAATTATAAAATAATAATAAAACAATGTTAATCAATTGTAACGAGCGATTGTAATCTGATTACGAGTCAGTATTGAAATCACGAGTCGATAACCTTTGCCCCTTACAAAAAATAAACATTTCAGACTAACTAAGAGAGTTGACAAAGATTCGACCGTTGATTTTATACAAGTCGAATCAAAATTCACTAAAAATTATTATTTACTCTCGCTCACGTTACAAATGTACTATTAAGAGACAACATCAAATCTACTGTACGATCTATTTTCTACCTATTTCAAGGACTGAATTCACTCATTTCTTAATCATCTTTTGTCAATATGAAAAAAAATTTAATTTTTCATCAGTTTTAATATTCTTTTTTTTTAATTCTTTGTCAATAGTTGATAATGAAACGTATAGTAATGAAATGTATAGTAAAAATTATGTATTTGATAATTATTTTTTTCCAAAATTGGTGTTTTTGTTTAAAGAAAACACAGTATCGTAAAATGTTGATTGACTGGATGATGAGAAATGAGAAATAGTGAAAAAGACTAGAGACCCTCGTGCAGCTGACAAAGATAGTGATTTTCATTTAGATTTGAAGAGAGCGTGCATCTTTGGGTCTAAGCTACGGCTAAGTAGTTAGGAGGGACCGTGATATCGGACGTTACTTCACTTAAATCATCCTAGGAGGCTAACAAACTACTCCAAAATTGTGGACGCGACTTTTTCTACTGTTTTCTAAAATTTTTTTTTCCTATTTAATCAAGCAACTACTCAAAAATTGTCTTTTTACGATTAAAACTCACATCAATTAATCTACATTTCTAAACGAGAGAGCAATTTACAAAGAAAAAAATAAATGAGCAATCTATTTTTTATTAAAAATAACTATTTTGCAAATAATTAAAAAAATATTTCTTTTTCATTAAAATTTTGATTGAATATTTTGATATCGTTTTATGGCGATTGGACGCAGTCCTTTTCATCATATAACTCATTATGCTTATGAAATAATTTCATTCATTTTGTCTTTTATAAATAATAATTAAAACTAAACTGATTATTGTTATAATTTTTTAATGACATTTTCCAATAGTTGCAATATTTTTATACTCTTGTTTCTTCAAAGCTAGAGTGAATTAATTTTAAAATGCCAATTAATTATGAATAGAGATGAAAAGGACAGGAAACTCTCGAGATGTTGAGAAAGTCATTTAGTGACTAATTAAAAGTTCCATAAACAATAATAATTTCGGAAAAATCGTGACTAATTTATTCGCAGCGTTTCATTAACTTGTGTCACGTGACAATAATAATTCATTAATTATTAATAACAATAGAATAAATAGATTTTAAACAAACTCTGCAACTCTTTTCTTCAATAAAAGTTTAACGATCTTTGTGTTTCGGGACGTAATAAAAAAAAGGACACCAAAGTATTTACGGGACAACTATAATTCTGTGTTCTCTTAAAGAAGATCACATTCTTCTTTCCACGACCAGTTTCTACAAGAATGTTAACGATCCAATGGTGCCCCATTATGTTTATGTCCCTTCACCTTATTTTGAGAACCTCGTAAATGAGAAAAGACTATCTTTACTCACTCGCTAATGAAAACAAACAATTGGAAATTTTCCCCATGAATGAATTTTCAAAGAAAAGAAACAGTCATTTAAAAAAAAAATTTTTTATTACATCCTTTTTTGATAGTAAAAAATAGCGAGAAATATATAGGCAAAAAAGCGAACAATCTATACAACTAGACATTGAGAATTTTTTAAAGATCCGAGAATCGAGAGATTTTGTACGTGAAAAATTCGAGATTCTCGAAGCGCGGGATATTTTCTAATAACCCTGTTATTTTTTCTACGCTACTTGAATTTTTGTTGAACCTTTTTCAATGATTCTACATAATTATATGTATATATATATATATATAAGGTGAATTTATTTTTTATACGATTTTATATTTACAATGCGCTCAAAACACTAAAAAATTTCTTAATTCAAGTAAACAACTAAATAACTTGAGAAATGTTTATGTTTGAAAAAAATTAACATTTACTTGAAATTGAGAAATATTTTTATGTGTTATGTCCTTTGGACACAAAAAACATAAGAAATATAAATTTTCTGCTTTTATTTGAACTTATATTTTTTTGTTTCTCTTTGAGCAAAGCTGCTTGCAATATATTCTTATAATAAAAGAAAATAAACTTACATTATATTAAGTTTTTAATTAGAGACTTAAATTTTAATCAATGATAATGAGTATTGCACTGAAACTAAGCCTCTTAAAGTTAATTTGTTATTTTCGAATTTAATTTTTCCGAATTTCTAACTCAATTTCCTTTCGTTTGATTTTCGTTTTGAATTCAGTTGAATGAATTTTACAAGGGAAAAAATAATTGTTTAATCTTAAAGGAATATATAACAAGGAATATTTAATTTAATTACTATGAGTATTTTTTGCATTTGTTTGTCTTTTTAAAAAAAAAAAGATAATAATTGTCTATTTACAATAAAACTAATCGAGTTTTCCAAGCAACGACTAATTACAGTTGAGCACTCTAATCTCTCTCAAACTCTCGACACGATAATAAGTTTCTACTCTTTAGCAAAAATAAATATCGTGTAACATTGCCCTAATTTTACGAGATGATCCCGATCAAGAGGTTTCACAGTAGTAACGCATATTTCATATAGTATTTTAATAGTTCATATTAAATATACATTGACATGATGAGCATGCAAAATTGTTTCTCGAAATATTTCACCATCTTTTTGCTTTATTCATTTTTATTTAAATAAGTTTAATTATATTTTGAAAAATCTCATCATACAAAAAACAATGGAATAATTTTATTACAAATTTTAGTTTTTTAATTTTGACTAAATTTAGAAAATGAACGTACGCTTTAAAATTAATTTAAAGAAAATGATAAAAAAAATTTTTCCTTTTACATTTTCTCATTCCAAAAGAATTGATTAATAAAAGAGTTAATGAGATGAATAAAGTAAATTGTTGAGTGAAAGATTTTAAGGTACTTCCCGGAATATAGAACAATTCTGAAGGGAACTTGCTAATACTTTTTTTACACCCCTTTCCGTTTTTTTTGAAAAGGAGTTTATAGCTTTTATCACACGCACCATGAGACTTGGTAGGAAACGACGTAGAAATCTGAATAAGTGGAATTTCACTTACTCAGATTACAGATTTAAATTATGAATGGAATTTTTTGAAATACACTTAAAAACTAGTACTTTGGTAAAGACTCGATCACTTTTGTATGAGATTTTTATAATATACACATTTTGCTTAGGTATCGTTTTTCGTATTAGCGTTAAACTTCGTATAGCAAATTATCATCTAATTAATTCACATACTTGGTTAAAAATTACCATGGACGTATCGCATTTTTCGTAAGGTGCCTCAAGTCTTTCACTTTTTCTTAAAGATACAATGAATAATAAATAAATAAATAATTTATTTTAATAATAGTCGTTTCCTTATTATATTAATAATCCTAGATTTTCTCACTGAATAATATATAATTGCCGTTTATTAAAACACCTAATTAATTAATTAATTATTATCAATTGTTTAAAATGAAATTGACAATAATTAATTAATTAATTACTTAATATATTTTGTTACTCCTATGTTTATTAGGTATTGTTTGACTAGCAAATATTTTTTAATGAGTACTAAATTATTTACTAATTAGTAACAAATTATTTAACAAATAGTAAAGTTGAATATATCTGTTAATTAGTCACTAATTAATTAATAATTACCGATAAAAATTTGTATTTAATTACTAATGGGATTATTAATTTTTAATAATTAATTTCTCGTGAATCACTAATGGAAAGAATCACCAGAAAAAATGAACATCTCATTTGAAGTGTCAGGAATTCAAATGAGATAAAATTTTGTTCTTAATAGAAAGTAATGCAGGATATTAATGTGGTAAAATTGATTAAAAATATAATATTACTTGAGCAAGTTGTGTGGGACAAGTTTTCGTCCATCCCTGACTTTAATGAATTCCATTCACTGACAGATTGAATGAAGAGTTTCTGAGGTCTCAATTACAAACTTTTCTCCTATGATTCAATTCTCGTTTCTCATTTGACCCTTTTCACTGATTCATTTCAATTAGGACTTTTGAAGCTTGAAAGTAATCTCTTTTTTTCTCTCTTGTAGAAAAAATTTATGTTCTCAGTTATAAAAGATTTCAAAAGCAAAAAAAAGTAGGACTAGGACTTGATTAATCTATCTGATTACCTTGAATCTAATTATCTTGAAAATTAATAATATCAGCTAATGGTGATTTAAAAAATGTAAAATTGCATTCAGTCTTTTATGTCTAAAACAAAAATATAAATATAAGAATTGATTCAATTGAATGACAAATTTGAAAAGTATAAAAGTGATAAAAAAATGTTGATTGAATTTTCGAGGTAATTGTAATAAAAAGAATATGAGAGGCACCCTACGTGTAGTGTTCGTAATTCCCACACTCGGAAAGTGTGGGTGTGGACGGGCACTAGGTGGGGTTTGGATCCTCGTAGGCCTTCTCGTAATCACGTCTTCGAATTACTGCAAAATGTGTCATTTGAAAAGAGTTTGTTTTCTTGCAGCCACGTTCCAATGTCCCCGTCATACTGTATCCCATGTTAAAGTCACTGGATGACACATTCGATGTCAGGTACAACTGAAATAAAAAGAAAACAATTCATACAACTTTCACACGATGTGAAAAAAATTATTCCTCTTTAATACTCATTTCAAAAATTCGATAAGTTTCCAGAAGTGTAATAATAATTTTTACAATTCGCATTTATGCTGGATCTAATTAGAGCTTAACTGGACACATTACTCAAAAATCACTAGAGAATTGCGGCTCACTTAAACATTTAACGCTCATAAACACGTATTAATGGCACAAAATAGTAATAAATATTCACCAGGGTACGTGGTGAACCTGGGCAGCTGTGACACGTTCGAAAAGTTTTCAAACATTTCAAGCAGATTGATATACCACTTTATTTCTAAATCTACATTCATCTTATATTAGATTCCTCTCTCGTGGATGGTATAAATAAATCTATACTTTTCAAATAATAGAACTGAATTTTAAGAATTACCTTGAAAATATATTGTAAAATACGTGCAATAGAAATTTCGACAAAAAAAATAGAAAACAAAAAGTTGTTTGAATGCGGAGAAAGTGCAATTGATTTGTTGTAACGAGACAAAACTGTCGACACAATAAAAAGTTTATTATATTCGATTAAGGCAAATTTCACATCAACAAAACCTTTGTTACTTTGTTATTTTAGAGCAAGATTCTTTTTTTGTTTTGTTAAAGCTTTTGATAAAATTTAAATTCAATTTCTGTTAATCTGAGTTTATTTCCTTTTGTCCATATTTTTTATTTCTTTATCATTTTTATATTCAAATCCTTTACAATTCCCATTTTTCAATGTTGGATTGCTCTTTTTTATTTTCCATTAAGTCATTAGAATAGTTTTCCTTTGTAAATAAATAAACTTTATCCTGTTATAAGTAATTCTCTGAATTATAATTCAGATTTATAACTGTAATAAATCGTTGTGTTTTTCTGTTGTATTTCGTGATTGTATCGTGGTTTTAATGAGAAGAATTTATGTTCGCTGTGTACATTTTTTAATTTAATTTTTTTTTCAAGTTGCGAGCGTTCGTTAAACATTGAGGAAGGTGATATTATTTGTTGCTCGCACCGTAAGCAGCTTATGTTTGAGTCTAGTATTTCTTGTAAGTTGTAGGGACAAAGTTTGCACGTTTAATGGCTTAGGCGAGACTCGATTATGCAAAGACAATCGTCCCTCTCTCTCTCTCTCTCTCTCAAGTTTCTCGAATGTGCCTTCCAAAACAGCGAGAAACTTGCCTTTTAGAATATTGTATTTCCAAAATACCATTGATCTTATTACTTGTTAATGAAGCAATGCATTTTCGTTTCCTAATGGTCTTGCGACTACACATCAAGCAGGAAATTCGTCAAACATCCCTTCTGCATCGGCTCATGATTAATTATTGTTGAAATATCAAATGAAATAAGTCACAAGGTTTATGATTAAAAGTATAACTTTAATTGAACACAAACTTATACAAATGTTTTGTGGCTAGTGTTTAAAAACAGTATTAGAGAATAATTAATGTCTGTATGTGTGTTTGTGAGAGAGAGTAGAATTTTCTGTAAGAGTGTCAGTGTATTATCTTTGGGGCCTTATGCCGGACTGCCTGTACCGTTCTTCCTGGGTTTCCTTCGAGGTTCCGAGTTGTCAAGTCCTGGTGACGTCAAGGGTTGCCATAAAGTTCAGGTCAAGAGTTTGTCTATCTGTGTTCTGTAGTTTATAATTGTGTGAGTGTGTTGTCGTTGCATTTCAACAATTATACCTATCATCTATTTTGGAAAGTCGCACTACTTCTCTTGTTTTATTATTGATTATTCACCAAATATTAGAAATGTACTCTCTAAATGTGAATTAGTAAGAATTTTTACTAATTCAAATTTAGAGAGTAATTAAAATTGAAATCTAAATTAGTGTTGATATAGTATTTTGAATAGTTGAAAATTTTCTCTAGTGTGTTTGTATTTGTATAAATTTGTCTACGTGTATCTAGAGATTCTGAGAATATAGGGACGTTTCCAAATGCTAAAGTGGATGCCATTGTGTATGTCGACAAGGAGACTGTTGGTGTAGGTGACGTGGGATTTTACGAGGACACTGAAACGCGAAACGTCGCGCCTCCATATGCGTGTATGTGTGTGACATTCCTGCGCGACAAATGGACCGTGTACGTGAGAGAAACCGGAGCGGATTCTGCAACAGTGACTTGGATGTACATACAAACGTAGGAAGTGGCTTTTATGTAGGATTTTTGAACATGGGATTTCCTGGGCTCGTACATGCACTCATCCTACAAACTTTACTAGATCTTACTTGCCTATTGCTCGATACTTGAATTTTATTCGTCATTTGTTTCACGGAAACTTATTTCCAGAACCTTCTGTTTTCCAGTATAGTATTAATTATATCAAAACAATATTCAGGATAATTGTATACCTTAAAATCAGGATCGGTGGTCATTCGTTTAAAGGATCCAATAATATACAGCGTTCCAGTTCCTGTGTCTACCATTTTCGCTTGCGTGCTGTACCTGTAAAATTAAATGATCTTATGATTTAAAAAAATTATTATATTGATTATGATTTAAAAAAACATTCAATTGATTCGATTTATTTTCTTTTGAAAATTAATGGATGGTCAAAATTTCCTAAACAGTAGAAAAAATAGCTTCTCTTGAAATGCTTTTGTTAGAATTTGTAATTCGCGCCCTTTAACTCTTTTATTTTCATATAGACGGCGCTTTTCTCTTTTTAATAATCGCCTTCAGAGTTTCCCTCTATGCTTCTTTTACCTAACTTTTGTTCTCGGTTCGCTCACCTTCTTTGTACGTGACACGAAGTTTAATGTTTTATTTTATCAGCTCAAATGTAATTCAGTGCAAATTAAAGAACATTATTTCTAACCAAATAATATCCATTCATTCATTTCGTCAATCCATTGCATAACTTCTAATAGTTTTCTCTTGAAAAAAGTGGATAAAAATTGCCCTTTTCTCAAACAACAGGAGCATAGATTTACTGAGTAACCGGTTTCAAAATTTAATGATGAAGGGAGGTTCGTGCCAGATTGCAACTGGACAAGTAGACTCTTACCCCTTTAACATTTCACGCTGTTGTTGCCCCTCGAAATAAGCATTCCGCTGCAGTGTTCTATTCTCTGATTCACTCGAGCTTTCGAAATCATACATGTGCGCTGGGAATAATGCCAAACAGATATTCTAGTGTTGGTGGATGTTTGAGTACACAGGAGCACAAGAGAGATGATCGCTTTTCACCCTTTTCCCTCCCCTCTTCAACTATCGCTCCCTCTAAAACCATAAACCCTCTGAAAGCCTCACTCTCGTTGTCGTGGCAGCCCTCAACGCGGTAGTCGACTTACCCTCTCACGAGTCGCTGCCACCAGCGTTAAATCATTATGCGTAGTGCTATATTCAGACCGACGCCAGACAAAGAGACATCTAACGAAGTCATCGTTTTTGACGAGAGCTACAGCGAAGTTTAGATAAGGACCAACCCGACAACTTGATCCAGTCCACTTTTCCAAACCCTCTCCTTGTATTTCTGCTAAATCATCGCGTGAAACTTTTTCATCAGAACTGAAACGAGCTGAACATTGAAAATTATCATTAATTTTCCATATTATTTTGCATTGCTTCTCGCTTTTTTTTTGTACACGTAACAAGCTCGTAAGTCCCGATTGAAGTAGCCAACGTTGTAAGGGATTAACTTTACAGTTGAGTAATGTAGAACGGCAGTTCGTTTAAAATTTTAATGAAAGGAATCCTCGCATAAAAGCATGTGCAGGATAACCCCATTACTCCTATAACTATTCCGCATATATATACTATGTTGGAACGCAGAACTTTAACGTTGCATAAAATTAACTGGCAGAAAAAGCGGGTTAACAACCGCGCAAGCCCGTGCCAGACCAAGATTATCCGTTACTTTTAACTCCAGCTTGCAAAAAACTCTTTTACAAAATGCACAAACTCGTAAATGCCCAGCGTTTCCGAAAAAAAGTATTTCCTAAATACATTCATGGAAATTATGACATGTGACGCTCCACGAAAGAAGGGACCTATCGTGGCAACAATTTATAGGTTATATTTAGAAAAGTTTTTGCTTGATTTAAGATTCATTTTTAATTATGTAGTCAAAAACAGTTTTTATTAATTATTTCGTAGATAAAATAGTTAATAAAAACTGTTTTTGACTTCAGGTAATTAAAAATGAATCTAAAAACAAGCAAAAACTTTTGTAAACATAACCAATAATTTGATGTGGCGTAAGGTCCCTTTCACCGCGTCAGGACACATATGATTGACTTGCACAGAACTAAGATCGCGTTTTTCAATAAAAAAAAAACAGTTGACCTCAGAATTCAGAATTTTTCTCTTTTGCTGAAACGATTTCTACAATACCTATAGACCGAAATAACGTCGCGTGTCTATCGTAGCTTTCCCCATCCTTCTCTTTTTCTTTGACCGTCGTCCTTTATTGCTTTCTTTCGACTGAACGAAGGAAGAGTACTCACAGCCCCTTGACATGACCTGATAAGTACGAAATTGCGATATCCATGGTTAGTATCTTATGTGATTCTTTTACCATCCCATAGAAAAGAAATAGACAATTTTCACTGTGATTGTATTTTAAGGGGAACTGACTGCCAAGACCATTTTAATAGACAGTAAAATTAACACAAGAACGGAGAATGATGTGGCAAAGAGCGACTGTAAAATTAAATGAGAATTAGATATTTGAAGACGGAAGATATTTGAAAACGGAAGAGAAAAATGATGTGAAATGACAAGAGATTGAGAAGCAGCAGTCGTGTTATTTAGTGGATTTGAGCCACCCTCAAAGACTAGAAGAAGGGCTTATTTCAAAAGCAACGATGATCATTAAAAGTTTAAGCGTCCCCTCTATTGAAGTGCGGATTCAACGGCCGATTTAAATTCCACTATGGCCGGCGCTGCTGGGTATGCCATTGACTTTCTGCTCTCGTCAAACTTGCCGAGAGAAAACAGAGAGGCTCCATGCTGAATAAAGCTCCTCGTAAATTTCACGTTTCGCCCCTATATCGATCACTCGGATTATCCACTGTCTACCTTTTAAATTCCTCTGTCTTATTTTTACGCCCCGTAAAAGTCCTCTGCATTCCTCTTTTTAAATTTTCATTTTTATTTTACAATCAAAAAAAATTCCCATAGATGAAGGGCAATATTTCCCATTTTTTCCACTTGAAAATAATCCGAAGACATTTTGTTCTTAAATTCTAAAATAAAAAAAGTTTGAATAAAAAAGCAGTATAGTCTGGTCTTTTTTTATTTTCTTCATTTGATCCTCGCTTTTCCATATTGCATTGTAAAATTCAGCTTCATTAGTAATTTCGCAAAAATTTGTGGAGCTTGACACGTGACGAAAGTATAATCCGTGGGACCAAGTGGGTAAAGCTGTTGTTTGCAGTTCTATGCAAATACTTGCCCTCTCGCTTTGTGTGAATTACAGAATTAATATACTGCAGGGTCCAATGGTAGAAAAACAGGGAAAATAAAAAAAGGATATAAAAAGAAATAAAGGAAATAGAAGCACGACGAACGAATCCCAATTTCCCCATGTAGCACGTTGAAAAATTCTCGTACTCACTTTGCTCGAATGTGTTGAGCATAATAAAAGTGTGTGAGGTATGACGTGATATTTCTCTTTCCCAAGAGCACGAGCTTTTCACTAGAAAGAATTTTACACGGCAGGAATACTTTTCGCAGTTGAGAAAAAATACAATACTCTTCACTCTCTCTCTCTCTCTCTCTGAAAGTCATACAAACGACTCAACGAGCCTGCAGCCGTAAAATAGTCCAATTTAGAACCTGTGGTATTCGTGGATGTAATCGTTGCACATTTTACGTTGGTTTGAACCTACACTTTCCTTCTAGTTTGCCTGGCTAACAAGTTTTCGAAAGATTGTGTTTTATTAATTTTCATATACCCAGATATTCGTGATTTCTCTCTAGAAACGAAGATAATTGACATGAAAATATGGTCCTGAGTACAAAAAATAACAAAAAAAGTGCAAAAATATTGAAATACTAATTAATTTTCGTTCTCTCATTGATTCTCTTCCCTCTCTTCCCTCTCTTGCAAAGTTATGGAACAATTCTGTAACTATTGTACCATAAAACAAAAGAAGTTTTAGAACTAGTTACTAGCAGATGAGCTACTAAAAAATGAGCGCTTTGTTGCAAGAACGAGCATTGAAATTCAATTATGTATTATCCATATCTGGAGGGACAAAACAAATCTAAAACATTGTTTGTTGTAGAAAAAGTCCATAGCAATAAAATTGACATTCCATTCTGTACAACAGTTTCAGAAGGCAAAAAATTAATGGAGAAATGAAACAATTTCAAAATAATCATTAATATTTGATAATAAAAAGGTGATAACCATTAACATTGCTTAGAATGATATATACATATTTTGAATCATGCTAGTTAAGGGGATAATAAATCTGAAAATAGCATTTGATGTTTGAGAGAGCGCTTTCATAAAAAAGCCCCGAAGTGGTTCCTTTACGTGACTCGTTAGCGCACTGCGGCACCCTTCACTGTTTTTAACTCCTCTAAAATCAACTCGCGACTACAGAGCGCTTTTCCAAATAATAGCAGTGGCTGAAAATTAAACATTCACGCACAAGTAATAGCTTTCATTTACATTCATATAAATACTAAATATTCTTCTTTTAAATACTAAATATTCTTCTTTTAAATACTAAATATTCTTCTTTTAAATACTAAATATTCTTCTTTTAAACTCTTATAGTCTAAGAAATAGACTTCTTCATACAGCAATGAAACTCTCGATTCAGTTATTATTATTTAATACCTCGACAAAAATAAATTGGAGCCAGTATGTGATAAAAAACCTTGTTAAAAAAAGAGAGCATTATTCTGTACGAATCTAGTAAATTTTGAAAAGGTCAGACACAAATTCCCTAATATTCGGAGCGCTTGCATGGGAAGCAATAAAGTCTGGAGGATATTATCTTTGCTCAGCGAGGAAAAGAATGGTAGTGGCTGTTGAAGCGATTTTAGTTGGAAATAGTGGAGAAGATCTGGGAGTATTCTCCTGGCTTCGTTCACAATTCCAATGGACATTGCATGGAATTCGGGATCTCTATTGCAAATCCCTTTTGCCATGAACGAGAGATGGAAATGGAGGGGTGGAGAGAAACGTGGTTCCCTTCGGTAAACTGAATTCAGTGCTACGTAAACCCTCGTGGGGTTTGTCTGCAAGATGAAGAACGAGAGCGAGAGGGACAAAGGCGAATCAGGAGAGAGGAAATGAGCTCGATAGATGACTCTTGCAAACACAGACCA
>JUFY01023322.1:9667-25471 GCA_001855655.1 Leptopilina clavipes | reverse complement strand
TCATACTCTCAAGGCTGAAATTCAGTCAAAAATGGTTCTAATTTAAAAGGTTTTAGTCGAAAGTGAGCTGAAAGTAAGATTTATTTTTTACACTGAAGGTAGATTTGAATTAAAAAAAAAATTGCAATCGGACTAAAATCAAAATCGTTAAACTATTATTTTTTAATCCATTTGTTTTAATTTCTCGAAAAAAATAATGAAGTAATTTTTCAAAAACGTTGCCAACTTCTTTTGAAATTTGTTCACTTTTAAAGATATCCTCATCACTTTTATATTATTTCATTCTCCCTTTTGTTCCATTCTATTTGAATTTTTTCACAAGTTTCCATTGAATTCTTTCCTCGACTATTATTCTCGCAGTAATTGATGCACAATGCTCTGTGGACCATATATATAAATATATGGCGGATACACGCATAAACGCGTACATTCGATATAAAAAAAAAAAAAGAGAAAAAAAGTGAATGGTCTCGATTTCTTTACTGAAACGTAAAAGAAAAAGAAAAATCTCGTATTTCCTCGTCAACGATGAGGAGTGATTCGTATCTATACAGTTTTAAATCTCAAATTTCCGTAATCGCGCACGATTTTATAATATATATAGATATATATATATATATATATATTTAAGTGTCCCTAAGAAATTTACTTTACGCTACATTTTTCTGCCGAAAAAATCATTGTTCATCGATTATGATGTAACGAGATATCGCTTGATTTGACCATTGTATTTGGAAATCAAATTATGTGCCTTGGATACGTTTGAATGACGTACGAGCACACCCACAATTTTTATTAGAGGGTTTTTTTCTTTACAGTCTTTTCAATTCAACTTATTTATATTTAATGGTCAGTCACGATTCTGTTCGAACACCCTCAATTTTCTTGCTTGATATTAAACCTATATATAGAGGTACGATTATAACATATGAAGCTTATTTCTAACCCTCATTTTAATTTCACGATTATTGATAGTTATTTTTATTTATATGGAACTATTACTGTTTAGTAATATTAATATTATTATTTATTATTATATAACAATAATAATAATAATAATAATAATAATATATAAAATTTATTATTGTCATTTTGATTTTTATTATTTTTATTGTTATTATTATTATTATTATTATTATTCTTATTGTTATTATTATTGAAACAAATAATTTCCATTTAAATCAAATAAACTAAGAGTGAAATAATAATTTCTGTATTTGAATTTAATTTAATTGACTCAAATAAAATTTAATTTATATATATATGTATATACTTTATCAAAGAGAGTAAGTTCAAAAGTTAGAAAGTCGAAAAATATAAATAAAGGTAAATAATATAATAAAAAGAAAGGAATAAATACAGGAAAAGCGTGGGACGACTAAAACTAATTGACCGATCAATCTTCATTAGAAAGACCGGGGTTAATTACACTGCGGTCTTAACAAAGTGGAGAGAAAGAGAGAGAGAGAAAGAGGGCGCGAATAAGAAGAAAGTTTCCACGGGTGCCGCGTTTCTTGAGATTTAATTCCAAAACCTTAGTGCAGTATACATATAAATCAGAGATGAGAAGAGGTAAAGAGTGCAAGAAGGGGGTTGAAAAGTAGCCGAGTACCACGCCTCTTTCTCTCTTTCTCTTATTAGTAATTCCCAGGAACGAAATTATAGAAGTACACAATCAATTTTTTACCAATAATTAAAGTAATTAATTATTACACATTTTTTTTGTGTGCCTTTTTCAAAAACAGGATTATCTAATATCAAAATTTCCCCTACTTCGTTCTAGTGAATATTGGGGAATTTTTTTAATTTTTTCCGCAATGAAAAAAATATAATAGTAAATAAAATTGAAAGGTGCGTTAATTTGTTTTATTGATAAAAAATTGCAAATTTTTTTTTTTGAGTTTATAAATTCAGGTTCGTCCCTGTATATCAGCGACACTTCACCCTCTCTCTTTCTCTCCTGTCGCCTGGCCATAATTCGAAAAACTTTCGATGAGAACAAAAGTGAGGACTTTTGTTCCAAGTTTTAGTTCGCGGGGGCTGTTTGCGAGTGGAGCGACGCCCCGACAATGTTTTGTTCGCTTTGTCTCTTTTCCTGTTTGGAATATATATATATATGTATATATAATCTGTGACTGCCCTCTCGTTACCTCCCCCCTGTGGATCCCTCACATCATCCCCGAAGAGCATATATATATATAACGGAGGACCAAGTGAAACGTTCACGCAAACGCATTACTTACACAGAATTTTATCTCTTTTACTCATACCATTTTATTCCCCTCCCCCCATCTCTCATTGCTATGGTTTCATTTCTTTTTTTTTCCCAAACTCAACTCATCTCCCCCGCCCACACTTCTCTTCCTTGAAATAAAAACCTCCCCTACTTTATTTTTATATCGCACTGTTTCTTTCTCCAATTCTCTGTCTCATGCAGCAGAAACCGCCCACACATACAGAATTACCCCCCACCCCCCTCTCTCACTGTTTCTCTCTAGTGGACTCGATCTTTGTTGTATGTTCGCTATTCTTTTATTTTTGCCATTGTTCCTCTCTTTATAACGAGCTTCTGGAATAATGTATAAGCAGTGTATATTTTTTTTGTCCGCGGAGAAAAATTTCTAGCAAAAATTAATGAGCACCACCTGAGGACAAAATGCATAGAAAAAAAAATGACGATTCGATAAATATTCGCCCAAGGTTCTCCAATGATAGAAAATTGGACAATATTCACTAAAAATTTTCGTCATAAAAAGATAATTTTCAAAGAAAAATGTAATTTTTTAATGAATAATAATTACTGTTTGTTGTATTTTTATTATAAACCATGAAATTTACTGATATGTGACTAAAACTGAATATAATAATTTCGACGGATCAGTGACTCTTATACGCTTGCGTCTTCATCTCGTTTACGAGTGAATTTTCATGCCCTCTAGGCGGAAATTTACAGAATTATATTGGCGCGAAATTCAAATTTAACAAAACGAGAAAGTGAATTAAAATACATTTGGGTCTATTGGTCCAATATTCAAGACTTTTGGCTACTCAAGGCTTTTGGCATAAGAATAGTTTTTTCAACATTTACGAATAAATTCGATTCTGATTGAATTTCATGTTCTGTATTTGAACCCAATTCATATATTTACATACATTTGTTCACTTTTTGACACTTTTATATTTGAGGACAAATTATTGCACACACTGTAAGTGTGTTGATTTGTGTATACGCTTGCGGGAACATATTGGTATTGTCACGATTAATAGGCAATTAAACGGTTCGTACTGATCTGTCCCGAGGCAAGTAGGGTTAGTTCTAACAGCGATTAAAACCCGCCACTTGTGGGTCTGCTTGAGGCCACGAGTTTTCGCTCTCTTCCTCTCCACACTCCCTCTCTTTGAATATGTATGTATGTATGTATATAAATTCCCCTCATATGTATGAATTAATGTGTATGTGTGTACATATATATATTGGTAACCCACAATATACTTGGTTAGGAAACCTCCTACTATGGACCACACAATGGATATAATATATCAAACAAATTCGATCTCGCTAAATTATTGACCTCGTTAATCTCCGTTCAAGTCAGTTACTAAAGACGGACAACAGTTTCCCCTCTTTACATTGACACGTGACTTCTCCAACCCCCTTCTCTTCAACCCCCATCTCAAAGGGGGTTGGATTCAAGATAAGGGTTCAAATGCTTAAAATTGCAAAAGTCGCCTCTTGGAAACTTTTTTTTAAATGTTACGTATTAATGGGGAAGGAATTATTTCATCAGTAAAAATCTTACTTTAAGATGCATCTGCAATTGGCACTAAAAAGGCTTATTTTAATTTATGAATTTTTGAAAATTCTTGAAAATAAAATCTTGAGTCTTAATTTACCTCAGTTAAAAGAAAATCTTACTTCAAGCTAAATAAGACTATAAAAATAATTTAATCGTTAATAATGTTTTACATACACTGAAAAAAAAATTTATTTGATTCAAATAATGAATTACTTGTCTATTATCAAATAAATATTTACTTGAACCAAATAATTTTTATTAAAATCAAATAAACTGTAATTGAATCAATAATTTCTGTATTTGAATCAAATACCATTTAATTGACTCAAATAAAATTTATTAGATACAAATAAATATTTATTTGATACTAGACAAGTAATTCATTATTTGAATCAAATAAATTTTTTTTCAGTGTATTCAATATACAAAATTATGAGAGGGATATTCTTTCTCAATGTAAAGTGACCGCATCAATAATCGCAAAATTTTCGCAGAAAAAAATCTCTGAACTGAAGAATAGTATTATTCACTGAAGAGTGAATTATATATGTGGAATATATGTTTTGTGGATATTCTGATATGAAATACATGAAGTGTACAAAATAGGTTATAATATGTATGTATATATAATGTGCTGAGTATATAGAGTCAGAGACTGATGTACATGTTCATAGTTCGCAGAGATTCTTATGCAGCATTATTATTATTCCGCATAAGTACAGTGGGTACATATAAACCGTCAGTTAAGCCAGGCATTGTTTCCAACAACACGTGGGGGCCTGGTGATCCGCACGCTCTATTGAAAGTCTATTGTCGAAATATATCTACTCTGTCAAACGCATGTGTACCTATATCTGGCTACCCTTTCGTTCGACCAAGTAAATTTTATGGCTTTTCAATCGAGATCTCTCTCGCGCTCACTCTTTTTCCTGACCCACTCTTCGTAAATGGAATATATATATCTAAAAATTACGCCCCTTTTCTATATCAAAATAGTTTTTCTCAATACATTATTTTTGCGCGGTAAGACACAATTTTTTTTTAACGATTTTCTTTATTATTCTAGTAAGAAGTATATTTAATTACGATGATAGGAGTGAGTAATAGTTGTGTAATAGTCAGTAAAATCGAGTAATAGTGTGTAATTGCTCGAATTTAATTATTAAAGTAATTAATTAGAGAATAAACGTATCGGACTTGCGGTTGCCTGTATGGTGATTTGAATAAGGCGCCAAAAAAGTTAATACTGCTGGGCCATCTGTCTGCAAAGCTGGCGCACTATACGAAAAACCTACATTGACATCACATTCTATTCTAAATTTCTAATCCTTGGTATTATCTGAACATTAGTATTCTCAGATTACAGTCACTGTTTTACGTTGTAAATAAATATTTAACAAGTTTAAATTAATTTTAAAAGAGTGTTGATAAAGTATTTTATTATTCGTCGCTTTTATATTTATTTAATTACACATTTTGCAAGATCTTTTTTTGCAAGCAAATCATGAGCAAATGTATGTTAATAAATAGAGGTTAACTTTACAGAATACTGTCGATATTGATATTGTTTTTCTTTATTTAATATTTATTGAAATATAACTAATGTACCCTAACAGCATCCGGATATTTAGGATATCCTTTGGATATCCTAGAGATAACCATTGGTCTGGAGAAATTAGGATATTCTTAGGTTATCCTAATTTCCGGATACGCCTAGGACGTCCGTAGGATATCTTGAAATATCCGTTGCTGTTAGGGTATAATCGTCGATTTTCAGTGACGTAAAACCTGAAATGAAATTATTGAAAGCCTAAAAAATTATAGACAAATTATTGCTAATTTTCAGGTAATTTTTTGATTTATAAAATTCGGCGTCGTTTTAGAACGATTTCTTTTTGGTGAGTCCCAATATCAACTAATTAGTAAACCCTGCGGTCGGTAATTTATCTACCGCCGCCGGTACAAAAGAGTTTAACATTATCACATAAATAGTCTTTCATAATACATAACCTGTCTATCAAAATTGGACCTACTTGCCTATTTAACTGAGTCAAATATTAATTATTATTAATATTTCCTTTTGTTAGAAAATTTATCTATCTCTACTTATATTTTTCTAAATAGGAATATTTAATTTTTGATAGTGAATAATTAAATAATACAGCTAAATAGATATAAAATTTGTAAATTTCCAAAAGAAAAAAAAATTTGTCCACGTTACTATATATGATTATAATTTACATATAAGAAAAGCAAATTTTACTCTCGCATAGGTTTGAATTTCCCCATAATGGAGGATCGTTGGCAAGGAATGAAATATTTCCGGATTAGTTTTGCAATAGTCCAAAAGGGTTAAATTGTGAGTGAAATTTAAAATTGAATTTCAGAAGCCAATGTTTCAAAATATGACTATAATATCTAATGCGGGATGATAATAAATCTTAGGATAGGATAATCTGGTGGAATGGAAAGGAGCAAGACTGTCGAGATAACTTTTCAGCGGATTCGCAAAAGATCAGGGAATAAGTATATATATGAAAGAAAAAAAAAAGCTAACGTACCTACAGTATTCTCTAAAATACCGACTGAGAGAGAACATAAGATCGACCTTGTCGGTTGTCGCCTTAAGGAAAAACTTTGAAATTGTTCCTTCTGATTTTTTATGATACGCTACATATACATATAACGAGAAATATGTAATCTGACCTTCGATGTCATGCAGATAAGTAAATATTTATAAACGCAAGAAAAAAACTATCTTTCGAAAGAAAAGATATTCCAAATTTACGAATACATATTTTTAGATTAACTTTTCTCCATTATATATATCTTTTATACACATGTGTGTGCATGAACCTGAGACATCGGTGAATCGAAAAAATAATGAGATTGTCAACGAAAATTCAGAAATAAGCAAAAAATACATATTTCATATAAAAATATATCAAAATATTATTAGAGTAAAATGATGTGTGTAGTTGGAAAACAAAAATTTTTTAATATCAAAATGTTTAACGACGGCAAGGTAAAAAATTTGAGTAGACTATTTTTTTAATTTCGAAAATCAAAATTTAGAATTAAAAATTGAATGTTTATATTTGGCAAAGCTTTTTTCGATGAGTTTGAGACACAACGTAAATAAAAGAAAGAGAAAAAAGAGCTCAATTTGTAAATATTATCGTCGATCACAGATAAGGGAAAGTTCGAAAATATGTTTGAAAATTAAATTGAATAAAAAATTAGATAAATTGAGAAACAGAAAAAAAACTCAATCTTTATTAATATTGACAATCGTGAAAGTGATGAATGTGTTTCGAGAAGATAAAACTGACAGGATAATTTCTCGAGAACTGTCAAATTCAACACTAGGGCCAGTTTAATATAAAAGGATTATTTCAAATTCTAGATATCAATTTGGGATAAAAAAAGGTGAAAAATCAATATTTCTTGAGGAGGCGAATTTAAGTGGTAAAAATCAGTTTTAGTCAGCCAAAATAATTTAAGTTAAATACTTAATACTAAAATCTTTAAATCAGTAGTAAAATCAATTTAAGTCAGCCGAAGAAATTTATAATCTTTAAAAATTGGTATCATTTAGTGGAAAAAATGTCTTGAATTATTTGAATATTATGGCGTCAGTAGTAAAAGACAGTATGTGACAGACAAAATGTTGTAAACTAAAATAAAAATAAAAATAAAATAAAAATATTGGTTCAAGTAGTAAAAAGTTTGCTTCATTCAGACAGAAGATTTAAAAATCTCAAAATTAAAATCTTGTCATCTTAGAGGACGAAAAAAATTTTATTTTTTGCAATTTTTTCGTTAGTAGTAAAATACCGTCTTTATCAATTCGAAAGTTGGTAAATTATTGAAATTTTCTTTTAGGTAGTAAAAGACTGTTTTAGTCAAACAGAACGCTGAAAATAAAAATTATAAATTCATGAAACAAAATTTTCAGTAGTAAAAATTGTTTAATTCAGACATAACATTTAAAAAAAGGAGCCAAAATTTTTTTAAATCAATGAGAAAAAATGTTTAAAGTGTAAATACATTTTTGTAAACGAATGAGTAAAAATTTATCTGGATTTTAACAATGTTATAATAAATAATAAAATTATACATAGAATGGAAAGAACTATAAAGAATTATTGGAAAATATTTTCAAACGAGAAAGTGATATTTCAACTGAAGGAAAGAATAATATTCGTTAAATCCCTAAAGCATTTGTTTTCAATGTCTATATGAATGAAACAAAAAATCTTCTGTTGAATTGAATAATTAAAGTTGTTTCTGTTCGTGTATCAGATTTATCTCCATTCAAGCGTGAAAGCTTTTCAACTATTTATAAATTTGTAGAATTTATTGAATTTGTATAAAATATTTTAATATAGCACATAATTTTTCACAATTTCCAAAGGTTCCTAGGGGGTTGACGTAGATAAACAACTTGAATGTTTGTCAACTTTTAAAGTTCATTTTTATAAGTACAATATTTTAAAAGCTTTCTCGTTACTCTCCTGTCACTGAATATTTTAAACTGAAACTTCCATGAGAAATGACAAATAAATATTTTCAAGAAAACAAAATTCAAAATACAAATTATAAAAAAGAAGAGAGAGAAAATTACAAGTTGGAATTGTAAGGAAAAATTTAATTTTTGAATAAATAATGTAAAAAGGTGAATATTAAAAAAATCGAGAAAACAATTTTTTTTACATAATAATGATAATTAGAGGTCTAAGTAAACTTTTAGTTTAAATTAAATGGAAAAATAGAATGTTTGGTGAAAAAATCTGGTATTCGTATTTCAAGAGGAACGAAATATTTGTTTAATTAAAAAAATTGGTCAACGAGGAAGTTTGTGACTAAAGAAAAGTTTTGTGCGAGAAAACTTGAGCCCCTATAGAAGGTTTCACGGATTTTAATATGCAAATGAACCGTAAAAAGACAAAGTTTAATTCATTTTATAAACATGACTCAAGGAAAAACTTTTTTTATTTTAACTTTCTGTCAACAGTTGCACAAAATCAAAAAAAAAAAGAAATATGCCCAACGTTAAAAACAATTTTTATGTTCAATAAATAAAAATTGTTAAAATTATTTTAAATTTAATATATTTTTAATTATTTTGAATTTTGAATACTTCAAATTATTTTAAATTTTGAATATTTCAAATTATTTCAAATTTCTAATATTTCAAATTATTTCGAAATTTTGAAGAATATTTTATAAATTATTTTGAGTTTTAAATATTTTAAATGTTAAATTTTGTATATTTCAAATTTTGAATAATTTAAATTACTCCAAATTAAAAAAAAAATTCTTATATTTAAAAGAAATGAAAGAAAAAAAATGTTTCTCTCATAAAAAACCAAAACCAAGTGTTAAAACGAAAATTAAAGTCCTGAATGAATTTACATTTAAAAATTGTATTCGTTTATTATCCATAAAATGTGAAATGAAAAAGTACTTACTGACTACAATGAGTTTCTTGTACGCCGTCTCAGTGGTGAATGTTGAGTCTGCGGTGACCTCACAGCTAAAGTTCACATTGAGGGCATGGGTGACGTTACGAATTACCACTTGTCTCTCATTCGACTTTTCCGGCTATAAAGTGAAAATTCAAAGACGATTAATTGAAAGAAGAGCTTCGTTCTCGAATGCGTGCAAGGGAGTTCGTCTAAAAGATCGTTTAATAGAAACTGTGGAAATGCGGTAAAGGACTAAGGTAAATAGAGCTCTCGAGAGTTTCTGTTCTTCGTTCCACTTAATTCAACCAACTATACGTATATATACATATATATATATATATATATATATATATATACATATATATATATATATACTCCTTGGAATATCATTCGTTCTTAAATTAGTTCACGGTGGGTAAGTCGTAGAACAATTTTTAAATTGACACCAAAAGGACTCTTTCGAATTTACTGGGCACTGGATTTCAGGGGAAAATGAAAAAAAAAATAAATAAAGCGAAATATTCTAAATTCATGAAATATGTACTATTCATTACTGGATTGCTTTTCAGCCTTAACAAATGCAGAGTAGTAATATCTCCGTAATATCCTGTAATATCTTTCTCTAATAAACAGCAATACTTGGTAAAAAGTGTGATAATAGTGTAATAATATTTGCAGTATTCTGAAATACCTATGTAATACTCTGTAATATCTCTGTAATATCTCTGTAATATGTCTGTAATATCTCTGTGATATTCTAAAATATATAGTATAGACTGCAATATCCTAAAATATTTCATTAATATTCGGTAATAACTCCTGTGATATTTTTGTAATACTCTGTAATATCACTGTCATACTGTAATATTTCTGTAATACTCTGAAATATCAATGTCATACTCTGTAATATTTTGTAATACCCAGTATTATCACTAAAGAATCTCTGTAATAAACATTGATATTTGATAATAACCTAATAAGTGAAACAATTGTGTAATAATACTTGTAATCCTCAAATACTTCTGTCATACTCTGTAATATTCCTGTCACACTAAGCAATATCACTGTAATATTCAGTATTAGTATTCAGTATAATCACTGTATTATTCAGTAATACCCTCTATTATCTCTTTAATAACCTCTAATACTTTTATCTAACACTGCAATACTTTTGTAATATCTCTGTAATATCACTGTAATAGTCTATAATATTCAGAAATACTTTATATTATTTTTGTAATACACTTTATTATTTCTGTAATATTCAATATTATCTCTGCAATATATCCTGATGTTTCTGTAATACTCTGTAATATCTCCGAAAATTTTGAAATATTACTCTAATACTCTGAAATATTTATGTAATACTGTACAAAATCTTTGTATTATCTCTGTAATATTCTGTAATAAAAAGTTATACTTGGTAATGAAAGTAATAATGTTTGAAATACTAAAATACTTTTGTCATACTCTCAAATATCTCTGTCAAACTCTGTAATATCCCTGTAAAACTCTAAAAAATCACTGTTGTACTTTCTAATATCCCTGAAATACTCGGTATTATATCTGTAAATACTCTGAAAAATGACTGTAATAGTTTGTAATATCGATGTAATACTCTGTAATATCCTTGTAATACTCTGAAAATGACTGTAATATTCTGTAATATCTCTGTAATTCTCTGAAAAATGTCTGTAATATTTTGTAATGTCTCTGTAATACTTTGAAATATTACTGTAATACACTGAAAAATGATTGTAATAGTTTGTAATGTCTCTGTAATACTTTGAAATATTACTGTAATACTCTGTAATATCTCTGTAATGCTCTAAAAAGTGACTAAATATATGTAATATCTTCGTAATGCTCTAAAAAGTGACTAAATATATGTAATATCTTTGTAATACTTTGAAATATTACTGTAATGCTCTGAAAAATGATTGTAATAGTTTGTAATGTCACTGTAATACTTTAAAATATTACTGTAATACTCGGTTATATCTCTGTAATAATCTGAAAAATAACTAATTCTATGTAATATCTCTGTAATGCTCTGAAAAGTGACTAAATATATGTAATGTCTCTGTAATATTTTGAAATATCTTTGTAATACTCTGTAATATCTCTGTAATAAACTGAAAAATGACTAATTCTATGTAATATCTCTGTAATGCTCTGAAAATTGACTAAATGTATGTAATATCTCTGTAACACCGAGAAATATCCCTGTAATAATCTGAAAAATGACTAATTCTCTGTAATATCTCTGTAACACCGAGAAATATCCCTGTAATAATCTGAAAAATGACTAATTCTCTGTAATATCTCTGTAATGCTCTGAAAATTGACTAAATGTATATAATGTCTCTGTAATACTTTGAAATATCCCTGTAATAATCTGAAAAATGACTAATTCTATGTAATATCTCTGTAATACTTTGAAATATTACTGTAATAATCGGAGAAATTACTGTAATACTCTAATATCTCTGTAATGCTCTGAAAAGTGACTAGATATATAAAATATCTCTGTAATACTTTGAAATATTATTGCAATGCTCTGAAAAATGATTGTAATAGTCTGTAATATCTCTGTAATACTTTGAAATATTACTGTAATGCTCTGAAAAATGATTGTAATACTTTGTAATATCTCTGAAAAATTTTGAAATATTACTGTAATACTTTGATTATTTCTGTAATACTTTTTAATATCTCTGTATTACCTCTGTATTACCCTGTAATTTTCAAATCGTTTTCCCTTGTGCTTGAAAAAATTTTCCATAGTCTTTTTTAGGTTTTTTTTTTAAATGTTTTTTTCTATCCAAAAAATAGCCTCGATTAAGAGTGAAAGGTACATTAATGAATGAATAAATCGAAATATATAAAAGAACTATTTGAAATGATATCATGCATTTGTCATATATGTTTAAACAATAATGGAAAAAAATATGGTAAAAATAAAAATATTAATTTGAGAATTCTGGAAAAGCGGAGAGCTGACTGCTAACCGTAGTTAGAAGTTTTAACCGATTCATGCGAAACGCTCGTTTATCGTTGAAAGACCAGCTGCGCATGGAGAGAACGATAAACGTTGGATGCATTTGCACATCGTTTATTTGGCCTTTGAAACAACAAGCAAACATATTCTATAGTTTACGTGAATGTATTGACGTTGAGTATTGCAAGTCCATGTGTGTATGTGTGTGCGAAAATAATAATGTGACAAGTGGATATATATATATATATACGAAATCGGTCGACGATTACTCGCAGTCAAGTGGCTTGCTCCAGTGAATGACTGCTGTTGACGTAATGACGACACTATTCGTTTCGTTCCGTTTTTTTCCCCCTAAACAAGCGCGAGTACATTAATTCCCGACAATTACAAAATAGTTTACAATTCCCATTCAATTTATTTACCCGTTCGCTATTGCTTTCAGATATTGTATGTTATTGTCAAAAAGTAATTAATATTTTACGATTTCGAATAATAATGATAATCCTGCTATTTATTAACACACAAAATAAAGATTATTCAATTATTATTTATATTAACAAATTAGGATAATAAAATATAATTAAAATTCAAAGTTTTGGAAAATTCTTTTCTATTTGTTAATTAAAAAATAAAAATTATATATTCAAGTATTATTATAATAATAAATTTGGATAATAAACTATAATTAAAATTCCAAGTTTGCGAAAAGTTTTTGTTTTTTCGTTAAATTTAAAGAATCATATATTTTTTTCCCTCCCAACAAAAAATAGAACAATTCCAATTTCCGAAGATTTCGAAACTCCCATCAATTGTCAAAAATATAAGAGTCGAAGTGAAAATATATTTATTATATTTTCCTGATACAATCGCCATTATCTGAAAGCTTGTTTCGAAGAATGGAAATGTAATCTGAAATAGATTTTGTTTTGACTGAATATCAATAATAAAATCAATATGAAAGCAATTTGCAGAAAACCGTCCTCTTACGAAATAAACTGCGTTTCACTTGTTCCCTCTCCCCCCTCTCTTCGCGTAAAATGTCATTTTGAATACGCGGATATGAAAGAGAGCGAATGCTTCTCGTATTTCTCATGGAAAAGCAATCAGAGAATGTGGATAAAATAAATGGCTTTACGCTATGCCGCACGCGGTATATCAAATTCGATACACTGATGGAAAACACATGATTAAACGGGTTAACTGTCCAATTACACGACGGTTTTCGGTTCAGGAGACACAACAAATTGCAATTCTTTTTTATTTTCTAGATGTTGTGTGTGAAAAACATATACTTGATTAATTTCACCTTTCATATGAACATTCAACTCTTGCGCCTCGGCTACATATATATAAATATCAACGCGCGGTACATTTTGCCTTTTTTTATGGATATAATAAATATAAACGCAGCTTTAGGAGCCAAAATGTATTCTTTCTTTTTACATTTTTATCATTTGCGATATACGTTGTTTCAATGCACTTGATAGTGTTGGTGGTTGTATATATATTTTTGTATACACTATGTATGTACAGTGCGATGGAAAAGGTGAGAAAGTATATATTCGATTCGAGGTAAATTTTATGATCTCCAGTTTTAGCAAAAACACACGTTTTCCGTTCGCTTAGAACTATCGTAACATTTTATTTAAGTCTTATCGTATTCAATGTTTCAAAATGGTTTTTATAATTCATTTTTTTTCCAGTATATATTATTCATGTATATTAATATAGAAGTAATAATAACTCAATATTGAGTTGTGGAAAAAAGTGTTTCGAGTTCAATTTTTTTTTAAATTTAGAGAAAATTATTTCGAACTTTATTAATGACAATTTTATTAACAAAGGTTAACAATTTTATTTTATTAACAATTTTGGGAAAAAATATTTCGTGTTCTTTTGGTGACAATTTTTTTTTTATTTAAAGAAAATTATTTCTAATTTTATTAACAAAGGTTTTGGGGGAAAAATTTTTTCGAGTTCCTTTGGTGCTAATTGTTTTTAAATTTAAAAAAAAATTATTTTTAATGTTATTGACAATTTTATTAACAAAGGTTATTGAATTTTGAAATAAATGTTTCAAGTTCTTTTGATAAAATTTTTTTATAATTTTATGAACAGTTTTAAAAAATATTTCTAGGTCTTTTGTTGACAATTTTAAAAAAAAAATATTTGACATTTTCAAGTTTTTGAAGTATAGTAAAAAATTTTAAAAACATAAAATTTTTCAACCATGGACAGAAATTTGCTAATTGTTGGCAAAGGAAAAATGTATTTTTCTCAATGCCAAATAGTTTTTTTGACATAAATGAAAAATTTGAAACAGGTACGAGGGGGAATTTACTCAGATAGTGTACGCTATTCTTGTAATAATCCTGTAATAATGCGTAAGAAACGTATAATAATTTCTTATTAAATTGGTAAAATTCCCTGTGCAGGTTTGACACAAACAGTTAATTTTCTTTTTTCCTGACTTTTCTCAGATTTCAAAGGGGAAATTTTTTTTCTCTTCATTGCATTTGATAATAATCAGTATCAGTCGTAAAAGTCAATAATAATCAGACAAAACACATTTAACTTCAGACAATTTATTATCAGTAGTAGAAGTCAATATTGGTCAGCCGTAAAACGTTTCAAATTCTTGTAAACTGTCAGTAGTATGAGTCAACTTTGATCAGACAAAAAATTTAAGAATTACTTTTTTCTTTTATATAGTAGTATTAGTAGTAGGAATCAATTCTAGTCAGGCAAAATACTTTCCAATTTTAGTAATTTTGTATCTGAATTGTAAGTAAATTTTAGTCAATTTAAACACTACCAAATTCTTGCAATTTATTTGCAATAGTATAAACAAATTCTTGTATTACTCTGTGATACTCAGTATTATCTTTATAATGATCTATAATATCTCCGTAATACCCTGTAATATCTCTACAATACTTTGTAATATCTCTGTAATATTTTTGTTATTCTCTGTACTATCCTTGTAATATTTCTGTGAAACCCTGTAATACTTCTATTGATCTTTGTAATACCCGGTAATATCTCAATAATCCTTTAATATTTTTGTAATATCTCTAATATTTTTATTTCCTGTATAATGCCCGTAGTATCGATATAATGCTTCGTCATATCTCCATAATACTTTGTAATTTCTCTGTAATAGTTCTGTTATACTTTGAATTAACCCTGTAATATTTCATTAATATCCTGTAATATCTCTGTAATTTTTCTGTATTTCCCTGTATAATCCCAGTAATTTCTTTTGTAATACTTTGTAATATCTCTGTAATTTTTCTGTTATTCCCTGTATAATTCAGCAATTTCTTTGTAATACTTTGTAATACCTCTAATACTCTTAATACCAGGTAATATCTCAGTAATACCTTTCATATGTTTGTAATATCTCTGTATTACCCGGTAATATCTCTATAATACTTTGTAATATCTCTGTAATTTTTCTGTTTTTCCCTGTATAATCCCAGTAATTTCTTTGTAATACTTTGTAATATCTCTGTAATTTTTCTGTTATTCCCTG
>JUFY01023321.1:0-10863 GCA_001855655.1 Leptopilina clavipes | reverse complement strand
GTAAGAATTTTTTTTTAAAATCTCTGCATATTTTTGTTTATTTAAAAATCTTCATGATTAATCGTAAGTCCAAGTAACTTCAAAAACCTAATAAAAATTATTAAAAGTCATTTATTAGTGATTGAAAGAATTAGGAATATTTTTTGAGTTTGTAGAAAAATAGTTAAATCTTCCTTTTTTAAATATTTTTTAAGTTATCTTAATTTAAGAAAATTGGATCAAAAAAATTTTTATTTTTAAAAATTGTGTCATTTCTCCCGTTTAAATTAAGTTTTTACTTTTTTGACCTTACAATACCTACTAGAATTCACAATTTTTGATCTGCAATTAATTCTATAATTTCACTATATTGACGACTTAATTATAATTACGAACCACAAAAATACTCATGTACCAAAATTAAATGCAATAAATTATATCCAGTGGGCACAAAAATATAGGATGTCTTTAGGGGGGAAATAGGTGTAAAGCTTCAAAAAATTCAATGTTTTTTTTCTTCATAAATCATTTGTTAAAGTATTGAAAAATATAATCTGAAAATTGCAAATGAAAATTTCGATCCGTTTAAAAGTTATAAACAATTAAGTGTGTGTCCCTAGATAGTGAGTCAGAGCGCGCTAGGGCAAATATTGGATCTGCCATTTTAAATTTTTAAAAACTGACCCTAGATTCGTTATCAGCGACCCCGAAAACATAGTATACAGTAGTGTTTGGAAAATTTCGGTTATTTCTGAATTGCGTGATTCAAAGGGATACCTTTTCTGACACTTTTTTTAAACACGTTTTTCTCGAAACGACTTTTTTCAAATTTGTGTACACTCTAGCTTAAAAAGTTTTTAATTAATCATTCTGAAACTTGGCATGTAGTTTCGTTATATAAATACGCTTCAGGTGAACCTCAATCCTGAACAATATCTTTGTTTAATTTTGGTTTTTGTTATAAAAAATGTATGAAAAAATGGTAAAAAGCATGTTTTTTTATTTACACCTCTCCAAAAATTAGTAATTTACTTTTTTTTTTTTTTTGAGGTTTACCTAGAAGATATACATATAAAAAAAGTATATCCTTAGTATAATTAATTTCAGATAAAAATTGTGATGTCCAGAATGTACACAAATCTCTAAGACGGGTGATGACTTACAATGTTCAACAGGAGATAATATTATTAATTTTTGAAGAAAATGTTTAAAAATTATGAGAATATAATCTTCAATATGTGTATAAATTAACCTCATAATAGCAATAAATTATATAAATTCCTTACGTGTTAAAATAATTCATAAAAATCACTGAAAAAACGCCGTCCTACACCTATTTCCCCCCTTAACTAAGCTTTTATCAGACTTATTTAAAATTAGGTCAATAGCTCGCTTTAAACCGAAGTAATGATACTCTCCGCCATTAGACAGAATCTTTATTTCTGTATTACGAGGTGTTTTTAAAAGTGTTCTGGCATCGCGCGGTAATACAAATTGAGTAAACTGTAGGATCAAAACGAGTAATTCAGTAAGATGAGCAACAAGTGGGATTTTATATAGCAGCGCGCACGTTCGCAAGGATTCCTTGAACATGAACTCTTGTCGATTGACGCAAGATAAGAATCTTGCGTCAATCGACAAGATTTCATGTTCAGATTCTTCAGATTCTTCTTCTGATTGAGAAAACTTTTTATTATTATCATTTTCAGTAGCAGTCACAATCTCTTCAGTACTATTTTCTTTAAAATCAAAGTCTAATGTTTTTTTAATTTTCTGTTCAGTATCTGTATGGATCTCATCTGTATCTGATAAATAATAATCAGATGTGAAGTTTTGTGTTCCAATATTGAATTATTGCTATTCAGCATTATTATGTGTATTGTCATCTATAACTTCGCTTGAGATCAGATAATTATCGCTTTCAATATCCGAAGTCGTTTCAATAACTAATTAATCTAAAAATTTTTCTTCTCTACTTTCTAAAGAAATTTCTATATTATTTTCAACATCACTACTGGAACTATTGCTAAATTTTTAATTTAAATTTTTTGATATCAGAAATTTTAATATATTAATTTAATATAAAATACTTTTATATGTAATTGTTTAGAATTTTTTAGACATCTGATTGAGAAAATTAAACTGAACCCAAATTTACTTTAAAAAAAATCATTTTTGAAAGAATTTAATAACGGACACTTCTTCAAAATTAAACATATTTCCATTTTTTTAAAATATAGTTTTAAATTTGACAGAGATCTGAAGATTCTTTTTCTTACATTAAGAAATTGACATTTGTGTTTGAAATAAAAAAAGAATAATTTTATAATTACGCCATTTAATTGTTTGATCATTTTTCAGTTGTTTGCAAATGTCGGATGCATCAGGTTAAATAAAAAGTGACTTTATTTCATTAAGAATAAAAATAAATTTCATTAGCAAAATAGTCATGACTGATTCTGCACCGGATTACAGTGTGATATTTCTTTTAGGCGAAGAAAATCCTCGATTACTTGCGACAAAATGGATCAGAGAAAGTGAAAATAACATAGTGTATTGTTATTTACCTCCCGAAGAAGATAAACTTAAATTTTATACAACCCTGATTAAGCTGAAGGATCATGAAAATTCTTGGTCAACTAAAATTGTCAAAGATATTAAATATCAGACAAGTATATATAATACCTTATAAATATAGAATTATTTATTTTCTTTTAAAATGTTAAATAATATAAAAATTATTCAAATAAATTATTTAATAATAAAAACTTATTAAATAGGTGGCTACAATAAAGCAAAAGTGAAATTAGCTGAAGTTATCCTATATTCTGACATAGACAGTCAAGCAAGCAATTACGACGTCAACTTTTTAAAACGAACTCCAAAACTGAAAGCTGCACACAGCCTAGCCTCTGTTCATAGTCAAAACCCGTCGAAGAAAAATGACATGGAATTAAACAAGACTGCTTTTTCTCCCGAAGTGCCAGAATCAATGATGATTTAAAAATTCCTGTACCAATAAATAATTGCTTCTTTTATTGCTTAAGTGCTTCGTTTTCATATATAAATGTCTTATGTTTGCGTCAGAAAATTGAAAATAAGTCAATTATAAATTTTGAAAGGGTACAATATAACCTCAAAAAGTAACATCTACACTGCAAAAATTGATGTCTTCATTTAAGACGTTTATGTGGTCATTTTTAAGACAATAATAAGTGTCTTTTGTATATGTCTTCATTCAAGACATTTTATATGTCTTAAATTTAATTTTAACGTAAAGGTGGGTCGATTTTGAAGTATCTTTCTATTCCTAAGATTCGATTGTCATGAAATGGCGGTATTTTTAAAATCTCAATTATAAATTTAAACATTATTAATAAAGTAAAAAATGTAAAATATAAATTACTTATATATTTATAAATTAAAACTGATAAATGTTTTATTTATTATTAGATAAATAGATTTCCATAATTCTTAACTAATTTCTGATTCCTAAACAAAATTGTCCATTGACATTTCGACGAAGTGCTCATAACCTAACTTTCAATTGTTTGTCTATTTTCGTTACAGTGCAACTGTAAGTGCAGAAATATAGGTTATCCGAATTCTTCTTGTGAGAATGGATCAAAACGTATGTTTGCTTTGTTATTTTAGAACAAATTCTTTTCAATTGCTCGTTAGACATATTATTAAATATCATAAAAATGATCCGAAATTCAAAATTAAGTGTGCTTTAAATGGATGCGGTGCCACATTCAAAAAATGGAGAATGTTCAAATACCATATTTTACAAAATCATCATTTACATGTTAATGCAATTAATAATGAATTCAATGTCAATGATCAAAACGAAGAAGAAAATGAAAATGAGGAGGAAGATGCAGGTAATTAAAAATAGTTTTCCAACTTTGTAAATAATAATTTAAAAAGCTAAACAGTATAGTATAAACAGTTAACTGATATACTAAAAAATAATTTATTCTATATTCAGGATATATGTTCGCATGTTAAACGATATTAGTAAATTATATGAGATTATGATGTTTCAATAAGTTGTATATATAAATAACTTATATTTAAGAAAAAAAATTGCATATTATGGTACTTGTTTATTAGAAAATTTGATGAACTTATGAAATATAGATATTACTTAAAAAATAATAATGTTTCTATGTTTTTCAGAAATGGAAATTGTAAATCAAGTAGATTCTATGCAATTTAAGGTGGCACAGTTTCTTGTCAACATGCGCGAAACTTATCGTATATCAGGAATTGCAGTTACTGAAATAACAAATGGATTACAAGATATTTTAGAATTATTTTCTAGCACAATTTTGGTAAGAATGCAGTTCTTTTTGTTATTTAAAATACTTTTAAGTGTTTGTTTATGATTTCGAAAAATACGTTTAAGTATATAATTATTGATACGAGGAATTTCAACATTAAGAAATAATTTTATGTATAATTTATGTGTTACAGAGTGAAATCAGAGGGCAGATTGACATAAATACAGGTCTTATAAATTTCCGTCTTATATCTCAAATATTTCACGAACTGGAGCCAACTGAAATTTTTTCTGCAATAAAAACAAAGTATTTATTGGACAAATGTTTAATAGAAAAGTTCGGCATGGTATTACCCGAGAAGATTAGAGTGGGATCTTCAGATCGGTGGATTCGGACAAAAATTGCTCCCTTTATGGACATTGTTGAGGTCGATGATTGTGCTGTGCTAGTTCCTTTCCTTCAAAGTTTAAAAAATTTATTAAACAACCGTCAAATACGAGAAAATATAGAAAATCCAAGAAACTCAGAAAATGGATTATTAAAAACAGTTTTGGATGGGTCTTATTACAAAGACAATGATTTTTTTAATAATAATGAAGACTCTCTGGCAATAATTTTGTATATTGACGAATTAGGTATAGCAAATCCTCTTGGTGCTAGTTCCAGAAAAGAGAAATTGTATATGATGTACTGGACTACTGCCAATTTACATCCAGAATTCCGAAGTAAGCAAGATGTTATTCAATTACTGGGAATAGTAAAGACAACCATTGTGAAAAAGCATGGTTTGACAAACGTACTAAAACAATTTGTATCTGACATACAAATTTTGGAGACTGAAGGAATTCAAATTGTAATTAATAACCAAGAAAAAAGATTTAAGGGTTCAGTAATATTTGCGGCAGGAGACACGCCAGCGGCAGCTGAAATGGGAGGTTTTAAAATGTCTGTATCAGCTTATCGTCCATGTCGTACATGTTTCACTACACAAACTGATTGGAAAATAAGTTTTAATGAAAACAATTTTAATCTTCGTGACGCAGCTACACATCAAGACCACGTGGAAGCCGTGAGTGAGCCGAATCTAAATAAAAGACTACGAAAATTTTGGCAAAGAAGATACGGTGTGAATGAAATTAGTCCTAATTAAATGGGATTCGAAATTTTGACGTGACAAAGTGTTTCCCTCAAGATGTAATGCACGTCCTAATCTTGGGAGTTGTTGAAATAGCAATGCGAGCCTTGCTTCGTTATTTAATTTATGATGCTGAACTATTTACTGTAGATGACTTAAACTCTCGAATATCGAATTTCGATTTTAATTATTTTAAAGTGAATAAACCAGCTTGCATTCTTCTGGAACATTTACAAGAAGACGGATCTCTAAGACAAAGTTCTTCACAAATGTTCGGTCTTGCTCATTGTTTACCATTTTTGATTGCCGAGTGGACTCATCCACTGTATGATACTGAAGACCACATTGAAACGAAGAATAGGATTTTTTGTCACATACGTCTATTACAAATTTTGAATGTCTGCTTGTCGTTTGAAATTCATGTTGAAACAGTTGACTTATTATCTCGCATGATTGAGGTTTTCATTATTGAATTTAATAATTTGTATCGAAACATAATTGTTCCAAAGTTCCACTTTTTAATTCACGTTCCTTTTTACATTAAATTGTTTGGGCCAGCACGTCAACAATGGTGCTTAATATTTGAAGGAGCTCATAACTATTTCAAATCCTTAGTTCCTGTAGTCCGCAGCTTTAAAAACATGCCCTATACGTTAGCGTACAGAAATCAAGCTCGATTGTGTTCAAGACTTGCATCAGCGTCACATGAACAGTCAAGAAATTTTCTTTATCAAGGTCACGATGTGTCTGTTGGTTCAACTCTTTTATTGGAGAATTTACCAAATGCAAATTTGCTATATAACTATGTACCAGAGAACGAATTACATAATTTTGAAATTATGAGAACACCAGAAGTTCATGTTTTCGGAACAAATTATAAAAATAAGGATATAATACTTATTGAAAGTAACGACGAACTTCTTCCTGTTTTTGGAGTGATTAAGTTATTCTTAATTTATTATTTTTATTATCAGTCTTATTGTTAATCTTATGTGTTGTATCAAATGATAAAATATAAATAAGAAAATAATAACGTTTCTGAATTATTCAAAGATACATAACATTTTTGTTTTACAATAATAATAATAATAAATAATACTGTGTTTGAATACTGAAGTTTAAAAAAAATAGATTAATATTACTAAACTATTATTCTTATTCTGTTTGCTTATATTTTATACTTTGTATAAAATACTGAATCTTAGATAAAAATAAACTTAAATTTGCGATTTAACATTGAATAAAAAATTTAAAACGTTTCATAACAGTTTTTAAGAATGGAAAAAGTTTAGTTCTCAAATGAGACATTTTTTCATGTTTCAGATATTTTTGGTAATTTAAATCGTAAATTACGATCAAATTTCTCAAGAGCATGTTTTTTTCCGATTTTAATATCAAATAATTTGTAATCAAAATATTCGAGTGTACTTTTATATGCCGTTGGATAATTTATATGCCATGTGTAATACACGGCTATTAAACAGGCAACCACTTTTGTTACCGTAGGTTCATCAATCTTAACTTTGATTGAACTATCAGCCACGATGTATGCAGAAGCAATCATTCCTTCTACTGTGTATATCACAGCTCTAGGCGCGACATTTTCTGCTGTTTGCAACTCTTTAGTGGATTTTCCGCCCTAAAATAATGACAACTACATGAAAATACATAAAAACCGAATTTTATTTTAACCAAATTATTCTCTAATAGAATTTCTACTTATTCGAATATTTAATAAACATTATTTTAATTTAACTGCATTCTGATTTAATATAATTTTAATGTAACCAAAATACAAAAAATTTTGTTATTCAAAAATTGATATTTAGATAGTCTACAAGAAGATCAGCTGGTAAAATTGCAGTTTTTCAAATAAAAATCATGTTGGATTGTAATTCAATTAAATAAAAGGTCTGATTGAAATTACCCATATTAAATAATGTTTCATGTTAATTGAGACAATCATAAATTCATTGATATGAAAATTAGGTTGAATATAACCTTATAAATATATTATTAGATTCGATTAAATAGAAATCGAAGTGTTTCGTTATTATATTTTCCAAAAATATTGCATAATAAAGTTTACCTCTTTGATCGTAAATAATTTTTCGTTTACTTTGAGAAGCTTCTTCATCGTAATTTCGTTGTGAAACTTGTCGATTACATTGGCCTTTGAAATTTCGGATTCCAGCTTCAAATTATAGTATACGGACAATTCATCAAAAAATTCCTCAATTTTACTGTATATAAAATCACATTCTTTTTTTTGCTGCAATTGAAATTCGTACATTATCTAAAAAATAAATAAAAGATTTAATTAAAAAAAAGATTTAAATTCTATTTACCAGAATTTCCAATTCAAAAGAATTTTATAAGACCAAATTTTCATTTAGCCGAAATGTTAATTAATATTTTTACATAGTATCCACGTGAAATTTTCTTATGACATTTATAATTGTAGGATATAGAAAGAAAAATCACACTGTGAAGCGTAGCGTAGCCCACGAGCAACTTACAAGCGAATTTTGAAAAAAATTTTAAACTCTTTAAACTCAATCGGCTCATCTCAGGACTTTTAGGAAAATTTTCTGTATATTATCAGATAAAAATAACTAAAGCAAAAATAAAAATTAATCACGCCCAAATAAAAAAAAATAATTTGTTTATATATAAAAAAAACTATTTTTTTCACTGCTTAAAAGTTTAAGAAAAACCAAAATTTTCTTTTTTTGACAATTTTTTTCTAAATTCAATACTTTTAAACTTATAAGCCATTGAAAATAGGTCCACTTTTAAAGATCAAAATTTTAAAAATTCATAACTCGAAAATTTTGGCAATTATTATAGAAAAATAAAAAAATACGTATTTAATATTTTTCTATAAAGAAAGAAAAAAAATATGTTTAACTGATTTTAAAATGTCATAGAAAAATTTCACGTAGAATTGCCCATATATACCATTGAAAAGGATTTCAGATGTGGATATTTCTGTATGATATCTAATGTCCGTGTCACTTCGTCACTTTCAATCCACTTTTTACGAATATCCATTGTCTCCTTAATTAAACGTCTGATATGTAGAGTATCTTCATTCCAGTTGCACTTTTGTAATTCACTCAATGCATCTCTTTCATCAGCAGTTTCAGTTGTTAATCTAAAAACAATAAAAAGGAGCTTTAATTAAAAAAAGAATTTGAAGTTTTTTAAACCATGCAGTGTAAGTAGACTATTTAAAAACATGTTTATAACTTTGTAATACTAAAAATTAGATGATGCAGATTACAACTACATAATTTTTAAAATTTTATTTCGGTTATATTCCGTGGCAGAAATTAATAAAAAAGAACTTCGAGTTTCTATTTTTTTTTAAATTAATAAAATCAAATTTCTGTCAAACGTTATTTCATAAAGTGGAATTTAAATTACAATCAATTTTCATATCAATGAATATTAATAATATAATTATTTTAATATTAAATTCAGGTGATAAGAATTAATCATTTTTACTTAACATAATTATTAAAAATACAAATCGGGTGTGAGATTGGAGGGCTCCATAGAAAAAGGGGACGAGCGCGCTGTTTGGAAGGGATGACTATAAGAATTATTAGTATTAAGAATTATAACTCCATATATATTGTAAAACTTACTCATATTGATCTTTTTCAAATTCCATTGCAATCTCCAAACTAGAATCTTTATCTTCTTTGTTTTGTTGCTTTTCTTCGTATTGCTTTTCAGTATAACGCAAATTTCGAATTTTGCGGCTGAGTTGTTGCTTCACGAGTCCCAACGTATATTACAGTATATTAAAAATACAACAATTATAAATGTAATTTAGGATTATTTAAAAATATATAGTATGTAATTATAACTTACGTAACCGTTGGAACCCCCAGCAAGTACAGGTAAAGTTTTTACAATAGTTGTTGCATAATTGCAATAGTCGTTAGGAGTTGGCTGTCTATTAGTGATTGACAATAAATGCGATGCCCAAAACGATATGAACAATTTATCCTTTTCGAGTAATTGATTTTTTCTTTCGTAATTCAAAAGTTCTTCGGTCAGTTTAGGGAGTCTTGCAGGATAAGGAACACTAGATTTATTAATCCTTGTTTGATTAATTTTTGTTGATTCTTTGACATTTTTATTACCGTTGCAATTTTTCGTACCGCTGCAAGTTTTCGATGTACTTGCATAATTGCAACTTTTTAACGTGTCAGTGTTACCAATCTGCATTCAAACAATGAGAATAATATTAAAACAAATTAAAGTTGGTGAAAACAATGGGTGACTGCACCAGTGAATGAACAAATAGTGTTTCACTAACTTTTTGTCTAATTTTTATATTAAATAGGTATATTAATTATAATATTCTTAAAGTATAAGTATAATATTCTTAAATAGTTTGATTTTTTAATACAATTTATGAGAATGATAATAGGTTTTTAATACAAAGTTCATTCACTGTTGCAGTGACCTTATATAAAAAAAAAATTTTAACTCAAATGTGACGCAAAAATGAAGAATTATATTCAATTTAAGGTTATGTTTTGTATTAATTTATAGTTAATTACAGATATTCCAAAAAGTACGAATTTATTTTGCGTCAAAAATAGTATTTTAGGGTTCCGTACACCTTCGGTGTTCGGCGGAACCCTATTGGTGAGACTCATGTGTCCGTAGTACTATTTCGTGTCCCCCCCCCTAGCGCTCGCAGTTTGAAAGCTAAAGAGCTGAAATTTGGTACAGATATGTATTTCCACACGTAGATTACAGGAAAAATATAGCGAATGTCATTGGAGGTGATGGTCATAGCGTTGTCAAGGAATTTGTACGATTTTTGGCCAAAAATGCACAAAAATGGACCGTTCCCCCCCCCCTTAACTTCTAAACTATTTAACATGGAGAGCTGAAATTTGGCATACTGGTGTATTTTTACGCGAATATTACAGGAAAAATACAGAGAACGTGATATGTATTAATGGCCATAGCGTTGTCAAGGAAAAACTAAAAATTTTTTGAAAAAACGTTATTTTCCTCTAAGTTCTATATTATTTAACCTAGATAGCTGAAAATTGGTATACTATTGTATTTTTACTGTCTGGTTACAGAAAATATAGTTAAAGTTTTTGAAAAATAAAAAAAAAAATTTTTTTTTTTTTTTTTTAAATTTTTGAAAAAAAAATTTTTTTTTCCTAAACTCCAAATTATTTGACCTGAAATGCTAAATTTTGTTATACTAATACATTTTTACACTAACAGCACAAAACATAGGTATAATTAAAAAAAAATTAAAAAAATTTTTTTTTAAATTCTTTTTATAAATATTGCATTATTTGATGTGCAATGGTAAAATTGGAATAAAAAAGAAAGCCTAAAAAATAAAACGTAGTATAACAATTAATATTGGTGTACGGAACCCGCCATCTCAGTGTGAGTGCAACTCGCACTTGAAAA
>JUFY01023317.1:0-11290 GCA_001855655.1 Leptopilina clavipes | reverse complement strand
TTTTTGGGTATATCTTTTGTCCCCTTTTTGTCCCCTTTTTCAGAAAAAAAATTCCCCTTTTCCCCTTTTTTGAGGATAAAAGGTACTGTGATGCCTGCCACCCACATCCTTGGTTTCGTTTAGTGGGGTTTCCTCGCAGGTTCTCACGTGATCTGTGAGAAAACTACCAAAGGGAATTCTTACCATCATTCCCTTCGTCTTCTTTTTCTTCTTCCTTATTCGTATCACACTTTGTCTTTCCTGCAGCTCACTCGTCTTGAAATTCCAAGAGCTCTGATGCGCGGATCCGCTTGAAAGATTTCCTTACAGAAATAGCAGCAGATGCTTCATGGAATCCTTGTCTCCAGTAAATTAGAGAATTATTTTTAAAATCATTTTTCTTGAGATTTACAGACCATCCTAAAAAAAATGATGCTAGCTTCAATCTTGTAAGTCCTTGGTAAAACTGCTCACATTAACAGCATCCTTTTTTCTTCTTCATCATCATAATAAAAATTACACGCTTTTGCAACAAATAGACCGTCAGTGGATATAATGAATGTTAAAGAGCGTATAGAAAATTCAAAACAGCGAGAGTTTGGCTCTTCTTTTCTTTCATGTCAAGAGCATTTCTCGTTCAGGTAAAAGCGATTTTGATTCGCTCTAATCACTATTAACTCTCTGTGATACTTGGTAAATCTTACCTGACCCATTTTGGGCGAAATTGAATTCTCGCTTTTTGACGTCATATAAAATAAAATAATATTCATCATTGCGGTTATGGAGTGGCTAACCACAAATTCAATCCACGAATGGATATTTTTGATTCATCGAGAGGTTTTTGTTATTGTCTATACACGAGTTTTGCGCCAGAAACTTACTCAATCAAAACAAAGTTTCGTAAGTCGGGCAATCGATTCACGAGAGACTCTGTCTTGCATGAGAAGTCGCGTGATTCGCATCATTATCGAATTTCACGGTTTTCGTAAAAGTTTACATTTTTGCATGCAACTTAATCCTTTGATCTTATCAAATGTCTGCGCGGAGTTTTAGAAAGTTTTTCAACATCTGTAATGGCTAAATTGATAAAAAAAAAGCAATTAGTTAGATACAATTTTTTCTTTTTTGTCAAATCAGGACGAAAGTGATATTAGATATATTTTATAGCGTGAATTCCAATGATGATCGTAAGCGGAACGGTCATTAAAAATTAATACACACCGACTCTTCGAATTTCCCTCGAGATATCAACAGATTCCACGTACATTATTTCTGTCCTTCCCAGGAAATTTTTTCTGGAAAGAAAGAGAGTATTGATTGTCACAAGGTCCCCAGAGAAAATGTAAATACAATAACAGAATCGTTTTTTGTTTTAATGTCACTGTAAACTTAAAAGTATCAAAATTGATACCAAAAGTATCAATTTTGATACTTTGATATCAAATTGATCCAAAAAATTGGAATCAATTTGATATTTTTGGTATCAATTTTTATACTTTTAAGTTTACAGTGCTATGAATATTGTAAATATTCGTTTAAAAGTGAGGGAAATTAACTTCTTGTTCTGCTGTCCAAAGTAAAAACCTAATAAGTCGCATTTGCCATAAGAGAATCATAAGAGCGAAAGTCGAATAACAAAGCTAAGGGACGCTCGCCCTTATGGCAAATGCGATTTACTGGGTTTTTACTTTGGAGAGCAGAGTTGGAACATATGAAGATACAAAATTATTTTCTATTACTACAACATAACTTCTAATTGATTCTTAGTGAAATAGTATTTCGGAAAAGCGAAGGAATACAAAAGTGGAACAAAAAATACAAGTACAATTATAAAATCATGAAATCATTTGCATATTGTTCGTAATTATTTCAATTTTAAGCTCCTTGTTTGTACACGTGATTAGAGGATGCTAGAGCAGTTATAATAGAATTTCCCTTCTTGCAATTAAATATGGTCTAATTATGAATAATGAAATGTGTACCGTAATTAAGATCCGTTACTAATATATATATATATGTTCTTTCATTTTCTTGAGAATTAGAAAAGCCATGCAACATGTGTAAAATTTGGGACAGAACCTACCTTACAGTGCTGATAAAAAAAAATCCCTGTGAGGCATTTATATTGGATCGTTAAGTAGTGAGAAACGGGTTTACCAAACCCATAGAAGGAAGCCAAATCGAGGCTTCCATTACCGTTGTAAGACTTACGGAGCAGTGTTACGTAATATACTCGGCCTCTCGTTGCCGGACCGAAACTCCTGCTTTTCAACTCCTCCAAGATATGCCGCAGGTGTTTACTGCAGGTGTTGATAAAAAAACTTAATTACCACAATTTATAGGTCACTGAATTCTCCAATAATCAAATAGCAATTCTCCTGCTAATCTTCAAATTTTGAATTAGATTAGGGATTTATCATCATCAAAACTCATCGTCAGTTTTCAATCAAAATTGATGCTTATTCATACGCAGCTTTCAATGCTCGTCATTTGGATTAATCCAACGGTCTGCTATCTTCTCAAACCTAAATTTATCGAAATTGTCCAACATACGTCGAGTCATTCATTTCCTGCATTGGGATCAGTTAATTCCACTCGAGTTGTACCGGGAATTGCAAAAATCTGTCGCAGATTTGAATTTTTTCTATCGCATTCGAAAATTTATGACTATGCAAAAAATTATATTTTGATTACGATATGAAAAATTTGATTTTGAATCAACATTTTCGTCTAAAAGTGTGTATGTGTATTTAGAAATGGCTTGGATCTTGGATCAATGTGTTTGGTATAATTTTATTTTGTCTGGAAATCAGGAAAAGGAAAATTAAATTTTTATCTCAACCCAGAAATAACTCAACGATACTATAAGAAAGTAGATTTTATGAAAAATTATACAGACTCATATCATTTGGTTCGATGGACAACTTCCCGGACATTACAGTTTGGTTTTCCCTGCATCTTTCTGACAGCGCCCACATTCCATCCTGTTTATTAAATCGTTGTTATTTTTTTCTCGTTTCCCTTCAATGTTCTTTGGAGAATATCTCTCTGCATTCTACATGCGTACTTGTGTTAAATATTCACTTATAAATAAATAATAAACCCAAAACTCTAAAACTCCCAGTCGTATATTTTGGGTACTTAATGATTAACAAGCCACTAGAATTCTTGCGAATAATTGAAATAATTCAAGAATTTGTTTATACATCTCTTCAGATAAGAATTACTGTTGTAATTATTTTTATTTTGCACATCAGTCAAATTTTTATCTTCTTGTAAAAAATAATATTACGAGAATGGGAGAGAAAAATAGAAACGTATACAAAAAGGGATAATTAACAATGATGCTTCGAATGGGAAATTCAGGCTAAATCGCAATTGTTCATTGATCGCGTCGAATCGACTTTGTTTCTTTTATAAAATGTGTATACAACAAGTATGAGTGACATAAATGGGACCTTACAAAGGTTTATCTTGACTCGGGGGACGACGACCTCAAAACTGTAGGCCGTTGGTTCTTCAACGATCGATAGCAGTATGTGCCACCTACCTGAGTGAGGCGCCTATCTGACCTTTGTACCTTTGATTTTAAATGCATGTCACAGAAATTTCATTTCTCCAGTACTTTAATCTCTTCTTTTTAAAATATCCTCTCTATTTTCAATTATTCTCTAATCGAAAAAATACACACGAAAGTTACAATACATATAACTATTTAACAGAATTATTATTTTATTAATTTGCAGTACCAGAGAAAACCTTGCAAAATTCACTTTTTGGACCAATTTGTGCGAATGATCCAAGGAATCCAAGCAACGTTTTGATCCCTTTAGGTTTTCTGTGATTTTAATTGTTGTTCAGGTTTTAAAATTCGTTGAAGATGAAATTTTTTTTTTAAATATTTGAGGAGACTAGTGTGTCTAGACCGCAACTAATTAGACAGGGTAATTTACATTCCCCCTTATTATATAAGGTACTGCACCTGCTTCTTTGGACCTTCTTCCACCTTTGGATGGAACCCAGGTGTGTTGTTTTGGAAAGCAGGCACGAGTCCTTGTCTACTACGACTGTATATCGACGAGAGAATAACGCGTGCTTGCACGGTCTAGAGCTTTATACCTTATGAAGTATTCAGACCACATTACCGGTGTTGCCTTCAAGGAGACGAGATCCTTGGACGATAGTTTATTCTCATATAACCAAGTTCATACTCGTGTGCTTATGGGGAAATTTATCTGCCACGTGCCTCTGCGTATCCATTTCAAAACCTGTTTCTTCTTCTCTGAAAGTCATAACATCGTAATATTTTTTTCTGTTGAATCCTACACCTGTTATATGCTACAGAAAAAGGGTTACAAAATGTTAGCAAACGTTCAACAATTAGTAGTTAAACAATTAGTAGTTAAACAATTAGTAGCATAATCTAAAGTAGTAGCATCTAATCTAGTAGCACCATCTAAATTTACATCAAATCCGAATGTAGCCTCATCAATAGTTTAGAATAATCTTTGCCTTACTTTGAATGGTACATTTAGTATTAGCGAAAGAGTAAAACTATGACAAAGGATTATTTATACTTGAGTTATTCAACTTGACTGTATTTCTGTATTTACCTATGTAAAGTATCTTTATTTATTTATGCATAGGCTTTATAGTGGCGCCTGAGTGTCACTCTCGACTCTTCAGACACGCAAGAATCCGACGTCTGGGTGACTCATGTCAGAGGAATATTAAACGAGTCTAGAGCTTAGTTATTCATAATACTCGAACTATACGTGAAATGTTATGGGGGATAGTAGGTAGTCGATAATTAAACATTGCAGAACTTGCAAAATTATTACTTGTTCCTAAGAATCTGCTACAGAAGAAGTTTATTCGAAGTAATTATCATCAGTTTCGTAGTTAGCACAGAATTTATTATTTTTAATGTATATTATCGTCTAGTTTTCATAAATCTTGCTCCCATGATACCTTTCATTAAGAAATGATTCATTACGTTTTTTGAAAGACAGTTTTATTTCCTGGCCAAAGGAATAAGTGCAACTTAAATGTCACGCTGACATACTTTATGGTTTTTTGTATATGTAAATATAATCTTTATCGTCTCAAACATTTGAAAACTATCCATTTTTCAAGTATATTCTTCAATATATCTAAAATTGAATCCACTTATTGGGAATTTTGAATATTCTGATAAAGGTGGTTTCTCTAGTGCCTCTAGTTTGAAGACTTAATCTTTAGGAAAGGTTTAAGATGATATACGATTTATGGTTTCTGACTGATCACATGCTGTGAATTATTATCGATCGAGACGAGAACTTTAAAGAGTAGATCTCGCCCCCCCCCCCCCCCCCCCCCCGCCACTATTATCGTAGCCTTTCTTCTACAATGACGATCGCGATGTCGAGAGGACGATAGTGAAACCGGCATTATCCAATCGTTGTGAGTGTTTTGCAAACCGTATTTGCGACCCTAGTCGTGACCGGTTAGGTGGTGGGAATCCGCCCTAAGATCAACTCTCATACGCCTAACCAACTGCACTTATATCGTCGCCCTTTCATTCTTTATATTCTCCTCACTACAAAGGACCACCTGTGTCCCCGATTAATTGTCATCATTTCGATTAATTCCCGCCTAAACACTCTTTAATGTCTTTTATTAAAATTAAAATATTATATACTCTTTTGAAGAAATTTTTAATTTTCAATAAAAGAATAATATTTGTTGAATATAATTTGTTTTCAATAAAAGAATAATATTTGTTGAATATAATTTGTTTTCAATAAATAAAACAAATTATTTTCGGTAAAACAATAAAAATTGAAAAGAAAATAAAAATCTGTAATTTATTTAGAATTTAATTATTAAAATTTAGCAATTTACCATTTATAAGTTAGAATCTACTGGTTAGTATATATATCCCGAGAAGTTTATCTCATTTACGAGCGATTTTTCATGCCATCTGGGCGGGAAATTACCGAACTATATTGGCGCGAAGTTCAAATTTAATAGTCCAAAAATGCTAAATGGGAAAGGAAATTAGAATTAGGTAATATATTATTAACAACGCTGGGAATAAATTATTTTTTATTTATTTATTAATTAATAATTATTAATTTTATAAATAAAAAATATTATCTTAGTAAATTATTTACTAAGATAGTGGCAATTGAGAGATTCTCTAATTTGTTTTGAATTACATTGTTTTACGGTAGATTCTTGGGATTTTATATAACATAATATATGTCCCAAGTGAAATGAAAGTAAAATTAAATCGAGTTTAATTATATCCTGGGACCTATAATTATATATAGTGAAATTAATACATAATTTATTACAAAAGAAACAATATATTCTTTAATTAAGAATATTTTCTTTATTGAGAGAACGTGCAAGACATTCGATTTATATAAGAAGAAAAGAGTTTCAAGTTCAGGTTAAACTGCATTCCAGGTCCATTAACGTAAAACGGTAACATCCGAAAATAGACATTTGTTGCCATTTGTAATTCTTGTATATCCAAAAAGCAGTACATACAAAAAGTAATTTAAAAATGTATTTAGTTATTATTCATTCAAAGGCAAATATTAATTAATTAATTTTTACAAATATTGTTTAAATTTCAGTATTATAAAATTAAAAATATTTGTCTTTATAAAGATGAAATTCAGACATGCAAATCAAATCTGGATTGAGAGAAAAAGAGGTTTACTTTATGTTAATATTTATCTATTTTATATGTAACTATAAAAAGAATTAGTTTATTAATTTACAATGTTTATTCTATATGAACTAAATTTTTTGTTTCAGACATGCAGATTGACTAAACACGTAAGTGAAAATTTTTATTTATATTATGTTCGCCTCTTGACCTATAGTAATGCTAAATATAGACTCAATTTTGAGGTTATGTTCGCGTTTTGACCTAGAGTTATGCTGAATAGAATATATCCGTAAATATAGACTATAGCAAAATAGCCTATAGCCTTCAGACCTAATTTTGAGGTTATGTTCGACCCTAGACCTAGAGTTATGCTAAATAGACTATAGCCTCCAACCCAGCGCCTTCTGGGAGCGTACTGTAATGGCCCCTGGGGGGGCCTATAGAAAATCCTGACTCTGCGGCGGCGGCGAAATGTTTTTATATAATAGGAAGAGATATATATTATGTAAAATAGAAACATGATCATCTTTTGTTGTAATGAGATAATAATCTGGCTGAAAATAATTGAATCAATTTGACTATCCATTGTATAGAGATGTATATCCATTGTATCGGATTGATACGATGTTGTAAAGCACGTTAAAATAATTAAGTGCGACTGTTGGGATGCCGGAAATTCATCTGCAATATATTACTAACACCTTTGCGATGCTCCTTTCTAATTGCAAGTTTCAATGGCGAAAAGAAATGGGAAAGAAACGAAGAGAGAAGAGATAGAATTTATATGTTAAAGTTTAATTATTAGTCTGCAATGACGTCTCTTAATGGAGGGTTCGCGACTTCAATCTTCCTAACCGCGTGGCACTAGGGGCGTTTACGCATCAACGATAGCAATTAGCGTGCCAATTAGCCCATAGGAAGGTTGGAGGCGTTTTGTAGTAATTAATTCGAAATTGGACGAGCCGTCGATGGCCCGGAAGTCATTCTCAGTTCTGCACTTGCAGAATCATTCGCCCACACGTATATACGTCCAGATAAATCGAGGTGACTATAGGTTATGTATAAACCCATTTTCTACCCGCTCTTGTTGATTATACACCTCACATCTCTGACAGATAAGAGAGCCGATGCACACCTGCGTGTAACGGTTATAAAACCATGGAAAATACGGGTCCTCAGGTTATTCGGTTTGTCCCACGGACCGGTTCACCTGATTATTCGCGATTCAATTGGAACATTATCATTTGATACCTGCTCGCCTCCTTTTGTACCGTTATAGTCACGAGTAACTCGGTGAACTTGCAAAGTAGACGCCACGTACCCAGTGGAAAACTGCCATTGGATAAAAAATTGGACCAACTGTTGTCGCTATTGAAAATTTTCACCCAAGATTGAAATTGATTTAGGTACAAGGTAATTATTTACAACTGGTTAGCTTAATTAATAAAAATCTACTTATACCTCCTTTAGTTCATCTCGTTTACGAGCGATTTTCCATGCCATCTGGGCGGAAATTCTCCGAACTATATTGGCGCGAAATTCAAATTTAACAAAAACTGTGGACAAATTATTAAAATTAATATTAAAAATTTAATTATTAAAAAGGTTAGAAATAGATTTTATTTGGAAAAGATTTTTTTATTATCCACTAAATTGGAGATTATTTTGAATGTTTCACAATTTCTGATTTGTTCCGTTTTTAGAATTTTTATATACATAAAATTGTAAGCATAAATAATATTCCAATTACAAGTCAAGAATAATGATTCCCGAGAGAGAATAGTAATAAAATGGAGAAATAAAGTGTGTTACGGTATTTTTGTTCTTGGAAATTTTTTTTTTTTTTTTTTTGAACAATTCGTCATCTATATTTTATTCACGTTTATTACTTTTATATAAAGATAATGAGAGCAATTTAAAGTGGGCAAGCGTAAAAAAATATTCACTGAACAAAACCAAATTCTTATGTATGTATAAGTGAATTAGATTCCAGGGCCGAGATAAGGGAACTTTCTTTTTATTTCTTCATTCGAATATATAGTATTGTGTATTATGTCTTTAATGAAATTTTGTACACGCTTATATAGTGAATTACCGGAAATAGCACAATTTCGGAAAATTTTATCTTAAGAACTAATTAATATTCTTCATATGCCAAAGATATTAAGAGAGATTTTTAAAAGATTTTTTTTCTATTAAAGAAATAAAAATAAATAAAAAATAATAAAAAAAAATTATCAAATGTAAATATTTTGGTAAAATTTTATTAATCAGTATATAAATATTTTTATTTATTTTTGTTAATTTCTTATTTGTTCCACTTAGTTCGCTTTTTTGGATTATTAAATTTGAACTTCGCGCCAATATAGTTCGGTGAATTTCCGCCCAGATGGCATGGAAAATCGCTCATAAATGAGATGAACTGCACGGGATATAAGAATTACTGACTTGGCAAGATTCTAGTAATTAATTTCTAAAGATAATTAAATATAAATCAGAATAAAATAATAATAATTCGGCTTTAGGAGTCAAGTAGGTTTAGGCCTTTTAAGTAGGTTTGTTATTAATTCAAAATTTTCCAAGAAAAAAAATTTTATTTTATTAATATTTCTATACACTATGGAATATATTTGAATAAGAAAAATTTCAATTAGGTTCAAATCGTTTTTTTCCGTTTTGAACACCACTTGGAAAAAGTAATCTTCGTTTTAATGAATTCTTTTTATTGAATGAAATTTAAATTAATTAAAATTAATTCAATTCGTTTTAGTAGATTCTTTTTATTGAATTAAATTAAAATTAATTTAATAAAATAAATCTAAAATGCAGTTTAAATTAATTTAATAATTTAATTCTAAAATGAAATTAAAATTAATTAAATAAATAAATTCTAAAATACAGTTAAAATTAATTAAATAAATTAAATCTAAAACGCAATTAAAATTAATTAAATGATAGAATAAATGTTTTAAATAAAACAAAGTGTACTTTTTCGAATGAATATTCTTGTTTTGAGAGGAACAATAATAAGAGGGAATTCCCCTTTCAAGATTACTTTTCCTTGGAATGATATTAATGATCGAAATTCATAAAACTAAGTGTGCAGGCGTATTAACATGAATGAAAAGTGTAATTAATCGGATGTAGGAAGGTTGGCTTTGCGGTCGAGGGGCCGATGGGAATTCCCCTTGAATGTATGTTGGTTCCCTTAACATTGGATTGTAGGGTCGGGGTTAAATCCGCTTCGTTTGTGACTCTTCAATTCTTGCAAATTTGAATTTCATTTCAATTGTTAATTTTTCTTCTTGATAGTCGGCAAAGACTCTCTTCGAGTTTTTTTCTTTTTTTTTCAAAAGCTCGTCGTCTCCTGATGGTGTGCGCAATTTTTTCTACGTTTATATATACGTACATGTCTGACTCTATTTGCCGAGTTACTTTTTCCAGACTCTTATAATGTAAATTCCTTTTCTTGAACGTCCGCCAACTTTAACCTCAAGTCACAATAACAATCTTGGACGATTTCTCTTGCAATTATATTCGTTTTTAAGAGAAAAGTGCGGCTTGAACACAAATCTCTCGTCTTGTAACTCGCACACAAGAAGATAATTATGTGGGTCTCATTTTATAGAGTGCGAGACATACAGTAAATGAATATGTTCCGGGAAATTCTTTGATTTTCATAATATGTGAGAATGGTTTTAATTCTTTAATTAAAATCGCTTTTTTGGCTAATAGTCAAATTTAATAATAAATTTAGTGATGAGTGTGAATTGAAATTTCTTAAAATAAGTAACACTTTCGATGCGTGATTATTGGTGAAACGGAGAGATGGTAATTATATCAGATGTCGCACTGGAAAATTAGTCATATAGCGAAAGTATAATTAATCATCATTGTAACACTTTGACGCACATTTTGTTTCTATATTTAATTTCTTGAGTGATGGAAGATAAATATACGAACACTTTGAAAGTAATTTTAGTTGTTTACTCAAATTAGGTTTCACTGCTGGGTTAATTAACTTTGAAGATTTTTCCAGCAAAAAAAAAAAGAAACATAATTGCAGTGTTTGTAGATAGAAATTAATACCGGGTGAGTTTCTAATGTTTCTCTTTTTTGTAACGCCTCTCTATTTCCCTCTTGGTGCGTTATTTTTATTGAAAACCACAAGAGCATCATTATAGAAGAACATTATCTTTGAAAATGTCATCACACTGCAAAAAATTTTTGTTTGATGTTCAAATAACCGATTGCTTTTGTTTATTATCAGATAAAATATTTATACTTGGAGACAAATAATTTTTTATTTAAATCAAATGAACTTTGAGTGAAATAATTATTTCTGTATTTGAATCAAATAGCATTTAATTGACTCAAATACTATTTAATTGACTCAAATACCATTCAATTGACTCAAATACCATTCAATTGACTCAAATACCATTCAATTGACTCAAATACTATTTACATAATTGACTCGAATACCATTTAGTTGACTCAAATACCATTTAATTGATTCAAATAAAATTTATTTAATACAAATAAATGGTAATTTATTTAATACAAATTAATTAATTTCTTGTCTATTTTTTCATAAATATTTACCAATAAATAAATATTCGTAAATAAATATTTACGAAATAATTA
>JUFY01023316.1:9297-30856 GCA_001855655.1 Leptopilina clavipes | reverse complement strand
GCCAAGCAATGTTGAGGTAATATTGCCTCAACATTGATTATGTCCGCCTTGTGGAAATATTGCAAAGCAATGTTGACACAATATTACCAGGCAATATTGATGCAATATTGCGAGGAAATATTAAGGCAACATTGCCTCGCAATATTAAAAAATTTTGTAATATAATAATTTTTATGATATAATTATAATATAATATGTATAAATGTAATATATATTATTATATAATTATCATATTTTTTAATATTACGAGGCAATGTTGCCTCAATATTGCAAGGCAATGTTGCCTCAATATTGCCTGGAAATGTTCCGACAACATTGCCCGGCAATATTTCCACAAGGCGGACATAATCAATGTTGAGGCAATATTACCTCAACATTGCTTGGCAATATTGGCAATATTACCATGCAATATTGACACAATATTGAGCTCAGATGTTGTGCTATATTTGGGAATTATATATTAAACAAACAAAAATTCGCCTTCTTCTAAAATTACAAATCTATTATAATTTATATATATTTGGAGGTGAATTAAGAGAGAAGAACGGAGAAGATAAAGGCAAGTGGCGTATATTGTCACCCTTGAAGCCGAGATAATCGATGAATGATTATCCAATCGCGGCTAATGCGGAAACTATCCGTTTAATTACGTTTAGTGCCTCTAACCTCGTCGAAACCCGGTGGCTTCAAATACACGTTCGCGAGAACGTGGTATGAAGCATGCTATTGGCTTTATATGCAGTTGCAAGTTGTGTACACGTGTATATGTGTATATATGCGGATATATATGTATATATACGTATATATAGGTATATATACGTATATATAGGTATATATACGTATATGTAGGTATATATACGTATATATAGGTATATATACGTATATGTAGGTATATATATGTATATATAAGTATATATACGTATATGTAGGTATATATACGTATATATACGTATATGTAGGTATATATTTGTATATATAGGTATACATAGTGAAATACAGGTATATATAGATATACAAACACTATATACGGTTCCAGGGAGTGTAGAGTGTGGGTTTCGGATAAACTCAACATCGAATTGAGCCGCGACCAGCTAACTGACGTAATCAGGTGTTCAACAGTGGCGCTCAATTTCGATACACCTTGCATCCATCGCACCTGTCAAATAATTGATATCACAGTGCATAATTTTCATCCACAACCATAAATACCTTCTATTTCATATAATGTTTCCAGATAATGCCTTTGCCATAAATTTTCTCGCACCGATGTTAAAACATAATATATACAATCTCCAACAAAACTGATTCAATATTTAATACTCAATATACACAATATATTCCATTTTCAAAATTAATTAGAGGAAATTAATTTTATTCAAATTTCTACCTTTTGGAAGCCGCACATGACGAAAAGAATTATTTGTAATTTTCCATTTATTGTTTAAATGAAAAGTTTGGAATGATGCATATTTGTTAATATTATTCATCGTGGACATTTTTACACGTGTGTGTTTAATCATTTTAGATTGGAGTTTTTTTTCCCCGGACTCTCATCATTAACATATATATATATCAACTCCGCATGTAGGTGTAAGGGACCGAGAATATTAGCGTCAATTATATTTCACATATGCGTTTAAATATTCTACAGATATTTTTTACTGATGTAATTTGTCAATCTGGGGGAATTTTCCGAATAATATGCATATATTAAAGATGGAAAATTTTTCTGAATTATAATAATCAAGGTAATGACTTTCGGGGAGAAAAATAAGTTCATTGACGTTATCGCTTTTTTGTATATGGAAGTTGTGCGCGTATATAAGTAAATAGCATTATAAATATAGGTGCAAGAGAGAAAGATCATCCGTAGAAGGAAATTGATGCTGGAACTGGAACCGGAAAGGAGACGACAAAAGGAGCTCGTTAGTGAAGTAAGAACCGGCAAAGTGGCTCAACTGGAGGACATTCGAGTACATATACAGTAGAGACGACAGTATATGTATATAACGAGAGCGAATGATTCTCAATGGTAAAGTTGCCAGTGGGACGTGATGCGGTCCCTCCGGGTGTTCCGGCAGGAAAGTCGCCTTAGTGAATCACTGGTTAATTAACGAGCCAGTGAGCGAACTTTGGTATTATACGCCCACGCTTCGCGGTTTCAATATATATATATATACATATACCTTTGTATATTTATCCATATACACACATAGACCATATCATCCGTATTACAGACATGCTGAGAGCCAAAGAGAGACCGAAGCACCCGTTACGCGTGCGGATTAGTGGTTATTAATTAAGCTTAATTGTTTCGTTGGGCCGACATTAACTGAGGGAGAAAGGGATGAGAGGGGGGCGGGGGTGGTGAGGGTTTACAAGCACGTTGCCAACAACGTGCTGAGGGACACGTGCGTTTACAGACAGGGACTGGTTTCACCGCGTGATGTGTGTATATACATGTATACGTCTGTGCCATTGCCTTTAACGCATGAAGTTCATTGTCAGGTATGCGTGTTTGTTTCTTATGTATATACACGCATATCGATGTGTCCGCGGCTCATTGAACGAGCCTTAATGCCGTGTAACATGTTCACTCTCGTGTCGACTCCTCGATCTCTGAGTTGGTCGACTTCCAACAACTAATCGTCTTTACATTTGTATAGTGTGTGCATGTATATATATATACATAATATATGTTAATATACACATGGATATTGTATACATCTACCATAATTTTAGATACACCTTGTCCAATATGTAACATCTAATTACTGTACACAAGTTGCGCCGTAAATTACATATAGGCTTTGTCTCTGATAATTGGCTAATCATCAAAGTTTTATTGAATTTTTAAAATCTGATAGCAGATTCGTAATCAGCGACCCTAAAAACCCCCAAGTGACAAGTTTCAATCGAATTTGAACAATTTAAAAAAAAATGTCCGCCATTTTCGATCCACCATTTTGAATTTTTAAAATCTGAGTGCAGATTCGTAATCAGCAACCTCAAAAACCCCCGAGTGACAAGTTTCAATCAAATCCGAACAATTAGAAAAAAAATATCCGCCATATTGGATCCGCCATTTTGAATTTCTCAAATCCGACCTCTAATTCGCAATCAGCGACTTCAAAAACCCCCGAGTGACGAGTTTCAAGCAAATTCGAACGATTTTTAAAAAATTGTCAGCCATATTGGATCCGCCATTTTGAATTTCTCAAATCCGACCTCTGATTCGCAATCAGCGACCCCAAAAACCCCCGGAAGAAAAGTTTCAAGCGAAAATAAACAATTTTTAGAAATTCTCCCGCCATATTGGATCCGCCATTTTGAATTTTCAAAATCTAAGTGTAAATTCGTAATCAGCGACCCTAAAAACCCCCGAGTGGCAAGTTTCAAGCGAATCTAAAGCGATTTGTAAAAAGTCCGCCATATTGGTATGACGTCACAATCGGTTTCAGTCTCTAAAACGTCAAAATTTATACCGGATTGAAGCAAATAAAGGCGGAATTTTACAAATCGCTTCAGACTACAAATTAACAAATTTCTATTGATTTTGGACCTATTTTCTAAAAATTCATCCGCCATACTGTATCCGACATTTTGATTTTTTGATATCTGACTTCAGATTCGTAATCGTCGACTCCAAAAAAATTCCCGTATACATTTGCAAATTTTTGAGTTACTTTTATCAAAAAATGTACCGCCATGCCTATCCATTCCCTAACTTTAAAGACAGATTTTAGACACTTTAGGTAGTAGGTATCATCAAAATGTTTATTAGACGAAATAATTTTCCAATTATTATCAAAACAATACTCATTTATCTGAACACAGACAGTATTCATCTAAATAGAGATAGTACCTCTGTTACCAATTATTAAACATAGAAAAATTGTGTAATATCTATTAAAAAATTTAATTGAATCGAATAATAAAAAAAGAGGAAATTTTTTTTCCTGTTATTTTCTATTTTAAATGAAAAATTTACAATTTGATCAGATGAACATGAACGCTACCAGTGTCCAATGTCCACTTTGACAATATGAAATTTTTTTTTACGCTCTCCACTGTTGTATACATGAGAATTTAATTAAATACTGTTTACGACGCTGAGAAAATATTATCGCACTCGTAAACGGGTTATTACCGTTTATGGGCAAGTGCAACGCAAAAGCCACTCTCGCAATAAGCCATAATTGAATAATAATGATAGGTACTATTCCACAATATAGTTCAGAACTATAAGAGAAAGTTCTCTAAAAAAAAAAAAATTGTTAGATCCAATTTAAATATATAAAAAAGAACCGCCTCTTCACGTCATCCCTCCGCAAACCAATAAAAAGCAGAAATTGCTCTCATTCATTTATCGATAAAATTAAGGGTATCAGGAAAAAAGAGAAATCGCATATAGGGAGAGAATTCTCCAGAGACCACAAATATATATATATATATGTAATAATCTGCTTGGACCATGTGGAGGTCCTAAAAGCAGAAAAAAAATTCCCGAGAGATGTTCGAAGAAATAAAAAAAAAAAAAAATCTGGTAAATTTGATACTCGACGAGATTGTCGATTTATTTCCATTTCTGCGGTCAATTTATTTCTGACATATCTTACATTTATATGACTGAATACAAAATTGGAAGAGTTCTTATTTTATTGATTATTTCTATCTTTAGATTATATGGATACGATAATATACACAAGAGCCTATTCCATTACAATTAACTCTATTATTTATTCCATTTCAAGAATCGACTTACACTTTATGATTTATTTATTCCAAAAGTTTTCCATTTTCCTCTCTCTAGATAATCGAAATAAGTACATCTAACTGTAACTAGTTTTGTGATACTTGTTTTGATTTGAAAATGAGTTATTTTGATTGCATTTGAGTGATTTGAAAGAGTAAGTGAACCACTTTAGTACTTTTTGACTCCCAAATGGGATTCTTGGGTTGACCCAGTGAAACTCTTGCAAGGAGTCATAACATGAGTCATCATTAGTCATAATTAGTCAATTGGGAGTCATTGCAGATCATTGGAACGAACAGTATTGTTGCAATGATGTATAGAAAGTTTGCCTAAGCTTTTAGAAATATCAGCACCGAAAAAAGTAAATTTGGTATTTTCGCTTTGTTTCTTTTTTGATCAAAAAACCATAAAACCGGTTTAAGAATACTAGGGACAAAGTGGGTAAACTGGGTAATCATTCCATTTTTGAAAATTAGGAGACTAATTCCAGAACACTATTTTGTCTAGGATAAATTCCAATATGTGAGATTAGATGGGTATAGGAATGTACAAATGCTCATCGCTGTAAATAGAGAATATTTTCATACTTGTTTTTGTAAGAACGGGCGAATGTGGGATTTGGAATGATGATACATAAACACAAATGTAGAACTTCCCTCTCAGCCTCTGTGTCGAGCCCATCGGTCACGGGGTATTGATATACACAAACAAACATTGGGAGCAATATCCCGCTCGGTCAATATTTGTTCGACGGTTAGTCGATTCGAGTTCCCCTCTCCCCCAAAGCCTCACTGCTTCCATCATCTAGGGAAGGCCCCTCCAACAAGAGAGGAACAAAAGTAAACGGCAATATAAACGTCGCGTTTACATTAGCACGTGTTTGCCAAGCGCAACTCAAATATTTCGTGTGTTTCCTCGAGCTTAAGTTCTCGCGAGTGCGTGTCTACTGCGAGAGCCTTTAAACGTACATACTCCGTAAACTCCAAAATACGCTTCAATGCTTCACCTACACGCAATATTTACCTAGGCAAACCCTTTCCCTCATGTCACTTCAAATCCGCCAGAAATAATTTTTTTTTCCCCGTAGTAAAATTTTTATTCCCGTTTTCTTGCAACGAATGTGTGAAGTAAGTTTGTTCATTTTTAAGCTCAAGCTGAGCTTTTTCACTTCTTTTTCTGTTTTTTTCTCTGTTGTTGTTGTTGTAGAGACCGGTGGGAATAATGCGATAGAGAGTTCGCGACATGGTATGGAAGAAAGGAAGCAAAGTACGTTGAGAAGTGTATACTGGGGTAAAGCTGAGGGGTGGAGTTGGCAACTATAGTATATACCTTGTACGAGTAGCTGGAACGTAATTCCTTCATGGAAAATTCAAGGTTTTTCATTAGCGCCGACGTTCATACTGGTCTCCCATTTTGCAAGGAGTGAGAGAGCAGCAGTAGGGCAAAAATAAGAGGAGGAAGGGAAAACTTTTATAGGAGAAAATTCTGTGGAACAACCGCGGTGCATATTTCATATATTATTTTGCTCGGCAGGTTGTTTGCCCACTCCCTCACCCTTTTTAGAGTCCTTTCTAGCGGCAAAGCAAACCAACCCCCACCCACTTCCCTTCTCTCACCCCCCGTGCACTGTGGAACAAAGAACCCTCCTTGCTAGCGCCTCTGGCTTTAATATTTTAAGCACACTTTTCTTCTCTCGCCAACGTTTCCCACCGCTGCCACCTCAGCTTACCTCACTTCACTCGCAGTATTCCCCCTCGCTTCTTTTTTTTTTTCTCCACTCTAGTGTCTCATCCCATCCTTTTTTCCGCTCTTACTCTCCACACACATACACACCACCCTCTTGATTCAACCCTCTCATTGCGACACAGTCGTCCCTGTGAAAAAGGGGTGGGATTTCTCTCCACTCTTCTGCAGTACAACCTGCGTCCCTTGGGAGTGAAAGAGGTTGAATTTTGCAAGGCAAATTAAGTGTGCGGTTTTACGACAGTGGCTTTCACACCAAGACGACGAGGACGACGATGAAGAGCGTCGGTGCCAGACGCAAAGGGGGTTCAAATGGGCGACGGACTGTTTAAAGAGCGCGCCCTCCCCTTGTGTATAACTACCATAGTACACCCTTCGCCCATTACTACCCGCAAAAACATAATATGCAAGCTCGCTTATTTATTTCCTTATTTACTCGCACCCACCCTCGTCGAGATACGCCTCTTTTTTTTTAACTTTCAAATCCCTTCTAGGTTGATAATCACCTTCGTCGTTTTGTCTTTTATTTATTAGCCAGGGAGAAGGGCGGGAAACGTTTCTGATCAGATTTTTGAATTTTGCATCAACTGGAAGCAAGGGGAAACTAAATCATCGGATTTTGGAAATCCAGACCTAGGGATTCAACCTGGAAGAACATTCCACTACTTCTGGAGCAATAGAAAGATATCGAAACAAGAATTAAATGATAAATTTAGCTCCTTGGAAGCAAAGAGAAACGGAATCATCAGATTTAGGAGATCCAGACCTAGGGATCCCACCTGGAAGAGAATTCCACTACTTCTGGAGCAATAGAAATACATCCAAACAAGGATCAAATGATAAATTTAGCTTCCTGGAAGCAAGAAGAAACGAAATCATCAGATTTAGAAGATCAGGTAGAAGAATTCCACCTGGACTGGATCTCTTTGCTGATTGAACAATAGAAAGTCACCCAAACAAAGAGCTGATGATAAATTTAGCTCTCTGGAAGCAAGTAGAAACGTTTCTAATCAGATTTTGGAATTATGCACCAACTGCAAGCAAGGAGAAATGGAATCGTCAGATTTAGGCGATCCAGGTCAAGATATTCCACCTGCAAGAGAATTGCATTATTTCTGGAGCAATAGAAAAACAGTCAAACAAGAAACAAAAGATAAATTTAGCTTCCTGGAAGCAAGAAGAAACGGAATCATCAGATTTAGAACCTCCTGAAGAGGAATTCCACCTGGACTGAATCACTTTGCTGATGAAACAGCAGAAAGACATTCAAACAAGGATCAATTGAAAAATTTCACTTCCAGGAATCGACGAAATTTACTTCATTCTTTGGAAATAATTTAAATTCAGATTAGAAGCTTTCAGAGTACTTCCCTTCTTTTTAAGAATTTTCTCCCCTCGCTCTGGAATATAATCCATACTTAATTCCGTTTTGCCAGCATGTGAAATGAAAAAAAGGTTTTTCACCAAACGAGAATATTCGAAGAAAAGAAATAATAATTTTTCCACTAAAACTGTGTTTATAAGAATGAATTTATAAAGCAACAGAAAAATTAAGTTTCCAGAAGGAGATAATGACTTTTGAAGTCAATGAAGAGTGAGGAGGTGTACTATACACATATAGGGTCAAATCTATTCTCGGATGTATTCAAGAGCATATGGCCTTTGTTGAGAGACGATTATAATCGACCAGCTGGGGGAAACGATAGCGTTGTCTTTATGCGTAAATTATACCAGCATTAAAGTCTTGTACTGGGGATATATACACCCGTCAGGGCATTTCCCTGCGGGTGAACCCTACTACCCTGGGTGCAGGTCATGAGTTGAATGGCCGTGAAACGTTACTTGTAAAGTATATAGTGAGTCTAGAGACAACGTCGTGAATCTAATTCTATTACGGATGGAAGAATAGTTGATGGTTAAGCACGCTGAACTGAAAGCTACGCCACACAAAGTGAAGAGAATCAAACATTTACAATAAATTCTCGATTTGAATTGCTTACCCGGATAGAAATTGCCAAACCTGGCCCCAGTTTGGTTTTAAAACGCCTCACCAGGGCCCAATCTGGCTGAAAAATGGCTTCGTCCTGTGGCCATGACAAGGAATTTCATTTTACCAAACTTGTCCCTTGGTTGAAAAATGACTACGTCCTGAGGCTCCCAATGAAGACTTGGCCCCGATCAGGGCCCTGTCAGGGCCTAACCCGGCCCTAGTCGGGCTGAAACAGGGCATCGTTCAGCCCATCGTTTAACCGGCCTCTACCAAGGCCTGGTTAAATCTTCCATTAAACTTTAAAATTAAGTTATATTAATATAACTCTCCAAACCCGGCCCTAGTCGGGCTGAAACAGGGCATCGTCCTGGTCCCTACCAAGACCGGTTAAATCTTCCATTGAACTTTGAAACCAAGATTAATAAAACTCTCCAAACCTGGCCCTACTTGGGCTGTAACAGGGCTTCGTCCTGGCCCCTGACAGGCCAGGAACAGTTTGGAACAGTTTGGAACAAAAAAGTCAATACAGTTTGAAACAAAATAGTATAAAACCCTCCAGTGTTCGGGGAATTTGTGTCATCAAATTGTGAACCAAATAATATCAACTGATTTGCTATGAAATAAAAGCAAACATTGAAAATCATTAAGGTCCTAGAGCGAAAGCCCGTGGGTGGCAATGCGTGTGTAATTGTTGCGTGGTTTATTGAGCGGTTTAACGCGCGCGAACATTAAACTGCGACGAAATAGGGTTGTTCGCAAGTTTCATGGTTTCCTCTATGTATACGCAGCACGTATTGTTAACCATTCGGTTTACACGTGGAACATTCGACCGCATAAAAAAAATTTCACTCTAACGATTAAAGGTCAAAGACCCCGAACGTTACTATACACATATTGTTTATGAAATTAAAAATTTAACACAGAGTACCACAATGAATGAATTATCGACGCACATGTAGATAAATTTTACAAAACGCGGTAAAATTGAAATGTGTTGCAAAAAATAAATAAAATGTATGCGTCCATTTATGTAGACGATATTCTGAGTTTCTGACCGGGCCCTGACCGGGGTGAAGTCGGGCTGCTCCAAATCTGGGTGGAACATATACTATAACCATTCGGGACCTGGTCCTAGATTTAATAAAGTGATAAATCTTTATTAAATCTAGGACCAGGCCGAGGCCTAGTCGCCGTGTTTCAACCAGGCCAGGGCCAGGTCGGTGAATTTCTGCAAGGGTTCTGTTAATTTTCCAATATTTACCTATCGTTTTTGTAAATTTTGCAGAAATTTTGAAAAATTGAATTGCCCCGACCTGGCAATGACCTGGTTGAAACATGGCGACTGACCCGGCTTCGGTTTGGTCTCCTTTTACCAAATTCGGAGCAGCCCGACCTGGGTCCTGTCAGAGCCCGGTCAAAATTTCTCCCCGAAAGTATACTTCTGTACCAATATAGTGAAAAATCTGCTGACAATTTTAACGTCTGAAATCGTTGGAAATGTGCTTTTTTTTCTATACGCGAAAGTATAAATTATAAAAACAAGAAAGATATGAGAAATGATATAAAGAACAGGAGCTAAAGAGAAGGAAGTGAATGGCGCAAAATCCGCGTTCGTTAGCTTTTGATCATTTCACGGAGCGTAGTCTCTCTCTCTCTCTCTGAGCTTGGTAAGATCTTTGTGTCGTCGTTTCTATGACCTTTTTCTCCGCAACCTGTTTTTCTTTCGTTTACTCTGGTTTTTTTTTTTCTCTCCATCTCACTCGTTTCTCTTTAACGCGCTTTTGCTATACACAGGCTTTCAAAAGCCCCCTGGGATATTTAAAAAAGCGCCACGTATTTCAGATGCATATTTTTTCACGTTTTCTTCATTCTCCACACTGAAGAAATCAGGATAAAGAACAAGAAAGGAGAGAAAGTTGTAGTTTGCCTCCCTTGTTTCTTTTACAAACAAAAATCATCTACCTTTTTCCAGACTAGTAAAACTTTTCTATTCTCTTTTCTTTTAATTATATATTTTTCTGTGAAAATAAATACGGAAAATCTTTTCTTGGGTCATTTTTATCAACTCATTATTCCGCAGAAGGAAATTTCACCCTCTTACGGAGTTTCACGAAATCTAATCATATACCAGGTTTGGAATAAAAATATACAGGCTGAGATACAAGGGTCGGAATTCTGGGATATTGCCTTATTGACTATCCTAAAATATAAAGGGAAACTCCCCTATGTGTATCTCTGGTTAGAAGTGTTCTTATTTAATATTGTAAATTTTCATGGATCCGATTCCAAATCATTCTTGTTTTGATATGAGTGTTCCATACTTGGATGGAAAAAAATACTGATCAGAATAGTATATAGTATAGTATATACACTGAAAAAAAAATTTATTTGATTCAAATAATGAATTACTTGTCTATTATCAAATAAATATTTACTTGAATCAAATAATTTTTATTTAAATCAAATAAATTGTAATTGAATCAATAATTTCTGTATTTGAGTCAAATACCATTTAATTGACTCAAATAAAATTTATTTGATACAAAAAAATATTTATTTGATACAAAAAAATATTTATTTGATAATAGTCAAGTAATTCATTATTTGAATCAAATATATTTTTTTTTCAGTGTAGAATAGTATATAAAATGTGAGGAAAAATTGAAAATGACGTGTTACCATATATCTAGTAGAATGTAGAGAAAAATGCTGTACAATTTACAAAAGCTGGTATTATTCTTGTGCATTTGGAAGTAGAGGAGTGCTCAAAGGATGAAGATGTAAATATAGGTAACTGAGGATGAGGGAAATGGAGGAAGTGTCAGGGGGTGTAGAGACGTCGTTTCCACACTCCACTCTCTCTCTCTGCCATCCTCGTCGTCATCCATCTGTTCACTATCATGTACCATAAAACCACTGCACTATTCAGTAGCGCGACTCTCCGTGTCGCCTCTTTGATCTTCGAGCCTTGAGGCATGCTCGGTACATATACTCATGTACAACCATCTCACACAAAATGCCTCGGGACACGTATACACACACTAATACAATCAACAGTGTCGGATATGACACGGTCGCGACACTTCGCGTTTCATATCCACGTACATAGGTACTGGTAACCTAACAACCAGCGAGCAATTTTTTTTCTTTCATATACATATAGTACTCGACTTTCACTATTCTGTTTATAGAGATGGGATGAAAGAAGAAAAAAAGTGGAACGGAGAAAAAAGGAGAATGAGGTGAGAAGTTCGTGGATACTGTCATCTAGATGATGATGATGACTGTCTCAAGTATTTCATAAAGACAAAATCATTCCATAGGACTTGGTTGATTTCCATGAAAAGAGGAATTCTTAATTACAGCGTACATGTAATATAACTGCCGCTTCAATAGAATATAATTGTGTGCAATTTGCGGATTCAATTTACTGAGAATGTGTATACTTGCGGATGATATGGATCAGACACCAATGGGAACAATTACAAGCGGGAGATTTTAAAAACAGGTTAATTGATTATTCCTTGTGATTTTGATTCAGCATGAGGAGAAAATTATCGTGTTTGATTCCCTCCAAAGGGAATAATATTTCATATGTCTGGGGGTTTTTGAATTTTAGTGGTACTAGGTTTAGAAAGATGCATCAGTGGATGTAATTTTTGGTGAGAATTTAATGATTACAGTAATCCTTGGGTCGACCTGGATGGCGGTTCTTGAATCGGAACGATTGCTTTCTCTAAGTACAAGGCTATTTTGCTAAATATGATTGGAGAAGAAGAAAACTACAAGGAAATAAGAGGATCATCAATTATGATCAGGGTCACCTATAGGAAAAGCTGAGAATTAGAATTAACGAATAAATCCAGGGATTCATTGAAGATGGAAGAAAGATGTCTAGGAAATGGAGGATCCTTCGAGCCTCCAATGATCTAGGACAATAAGGCAATTAGCAGCGATCATCGATGATGATTGGAATCGCCTAGGCTAAGCTAATCACCAGAGCTAACTTCCTAGGTGAAGGTAAAACTAGACATTAGGTAGAAAGTAGAAGGAGTAAGACCCACCGAAAAAGAGACTTTTGGGAGGTTTTGGGAGACTATCCATCCTTCTCTGAAACAGCCACTGAAACAGCCTCTGAAACAAAACCTAGAGACCTAGAAGTCTTTAAATTCCAGTGAATTTTATGGTTCGACCACTCTGGCATTAGATCCTAACTCAGCCCTCGTTAGAAAATTAATATCTATAAGTTTATAATACCAAACTAATGAAACTATGCCGCACCTATTATTCAGATTATTATAAAGACGATAAAGCGTTGAGTTAGTACAGAAGGAGTAAATTCACAGTGAGTTGAGAGACACTGACAAAGGGTGCAAAATGTTTAGTTCTGATTGTAAGAGCCCGTTGGCTCGGAGGCTGTCCTAACAACCCTTGTTTATGTTTATGGCTTCGAGTTTGACGATCGCGTGCTATACGTACCGCATTTGCACGAGACTATACTCTGAATCCACATTTCTCTGGTTGTGTATTTGTGCTTTCAAATATATGTGCGTGTGTACATATATGCGTGTATGTATAATATGACTTCCTAGTGTATTTGCAATTGTCTGTGTTCGTTGGAAGCTAACACGCACTCAAACGCATTCCATGTGAATCGCACTACTCTGATGTGTATTTACACGCAAATGTGAGCCCATTGGTGACTATATATATATATATGTATATACAAACCAAGAAAGCCTATAGAACCCATCTCACGAATACCAGTGGACTCTCATAAAGGCGAGTAGTCTGCCAAACAGTGTTTCGTGTATAGATACCAATCTCAGAAGCAGGGGTTGAAATCGTCCACGGTAACCTATAACCCCATAAACTCTAGACTCCCCTTTGGAACTTAATTCCTCGAGGGTTGACGCCAAAGGGGATATAATATAGAAATGGGTGAGAGCTAAAATTGCAGAGAGAGAGAGAGAGAGAAAGTTGAAGCAGGAAAAATGGATATATTGTAAGAGAGATGGACAGTGATTACGCTTGAATCAAAGTATATAAGGATGGGCAGAAAATGCAGAGGGGATTTTACTTGAATGGCCATTGTCATTTAGAGTCAATTTGCTTAATGAAACGCACCTAAAGTATTTAGCACATTGTTATTGCTTTTCAAACAATGCATCTTAAGTCTATTGAAGTAGTGCTTTATCGATTTAATCTTTCTGATGTGATATCAGTGCATCAGAGGTTCAGATCCGCTACTTGGATTGCCTTACCCAGGAAGAAGAAGTTCAGCAAGTGCAGGAAACGGTTTTGATGATGAAGGCTCTATGATCAGATGGGAGATCTAATCTAAAGTACGATTCGGAGTTTCCTTAACGAGAGCTGACACCTAAGTCTGACTCATAGTCTGACCCATAAGTTACCTTTACACTTAGGCAAAGTCAAATTCAAAGTCAAAGTCAAAGTCAAAGTCAAAATAAAATTCAAAGTCAAAGTCAAATTTAAAGTCAAAATCGAAGTCAAAATCGAAGTCAAAGTCAAATTCAAAGTCAAAATCGAAGTCAAAGTCAAAGTCAAATTCAAAGTAAAAATCGAAGTCAAAGTCAAAATCGAAGTCAAAGTCAAATTCAAAGTCAAAGTCAAATTCAAAGTCAAAATCGAAGTCAAAGTCAAATTCAAAGTCAAATTCAAAGTCAAAATCGAAGTCAAAGTCAAAATAAAATTCAAATTCAAAGTAAAAATCGAAGTCAAAGTCAAATTCAAAGTCAAAATCGAAGTCAAAGTCAAAGTCAAATTCAAAGTCAAAATCGAAGTCAAAGTCAAATTCAAAGTAAAAATCGAAATCAAAGTCAAAGTCAAATTCAAAGTAAAAATCGAAGTCAAAGGCAAATTCAAAGTCAAAATCGAAGTCAAAGTCAAAAGTTGAAAAATATTTTTATGGATTCAAAATGATTTTTACCAAATTAAAATAACCTAAAAGATTAAAAGAAGGATTAAAAGAAGAGGATTAAAAGAATTTCTCAAGCTAAACTAATAAACCAAAAATTCTTTTGTGTCCGTCTGCAAACTGAAAAGTATATTCGAAATCGATAATCTGTTTCATCTGACATTCCTACACGTTTCACAAACTCGAACTATATAATGTTTGAATCAGATGAATCAATTTCTAGTTGTCAGAACCACGAATATCTATGTCGCATTTTCGATAAGAGCTACTTGACAATATTGAAAGGATTCGATAAATACAATTGATAAGAATGACAAATGTAACTTATTGCTATATAGAAATCTTTTATGTGATAACCCTCACCACTCGAGGAGATTATGTTTTATCAATTTTCAAGTATACGGGAGAGACCAGTATACAATATATATATATACTATTCGAGTCAATATAACAGAGAACTGTGACCACTGGGAAAAGAATAAAGTCGCAAAACATGAAAACATTTTTTCAAAATTGCTTTCGCGTCGTCTGACCTTTATCGTTTTATAAAATCATAGAGAGTAGAGTAAAATAAGATGGGAGAAATATTTCTCCCCTACACATATGTACATAATATATGTAGGAAAATTACACATCACTGACTATTGAAATAACTTGGATATATCCGTTATATTGATGTAGGGAAATTTATATACGTCGAAGGATAAAATGGAAGTAGAATAAACCTAAACCGGCGCTGTTTTACGGATTAGGATTTATTGGACGCAGCAAACGAAAAATATCTTTTGGATATTTCCAATCATTGTTTTAATTACTCAATTTTTACCCTTCGCATAAAATATGGCTTTAATTGTTAATGAGCTCTATACTTCATTATGCGAGTTTCACGATCGACTCTAAAATCAGCTGATCAAATATCTTCCAAAGTATCCAAAGTATCTATCAAGGCTTGTAAGTTTGGGGTTTTTTATTTGTTCTGGACCTATTTCACAAAAATCTCCGAATCGAATGTTCAAACTGTGGTTCTAATTTCTAACCGCAGGTCCTGATTTACAGGTTTTATTTGGAACCGTATCCGATTTTAATAGGTTGATTGATTTAATCGCTTGATTGCACTTCCAAAGGTCCTTACATCCCTAACGACAGATAACGACTAGGACGACTAGGACCCTAACGACTAGGACAGTTTGGTTGATCTGTTCGATTGGGAGGTCTTTGGTTCTTCGACTTCTTTCCATGTAGGTCCTAGACCTTTGGCATGAGATCATCAAATTTGAACCAGACAATGACAGTTGTGGCTCCTTCACATGTTCCGATTGCGTCTTCTAATCAACACCACAGCTTCGGGTGTTCTTACCCAAAGGGAGAACTGGAAATTAAATCAAATGCTGTCCTGTTTCAAAAAATCTGAATCCTCATCTATCGGAAAATCCATCAAAAGCTTCCAAGATCCTATTCCGTACCCTTTAATTATTTACAAAATAGAAATATTCCTCCACTAATGATGTAAATCTCATTGTAAACAACCTCATAGTAAAATGTTTTCCGACAATTAGTTTACAATCTTTATGAACGATAAATATATTACACATAAGCTGAATAGTGTGTTAGATGATGCGAGAAAAATACATTCAAGGGGTTTTGAAGATCATGAGGAGGACAAAAGAATGGAAACAAGAAAGGGATGGGACAGATCAGGGGAAGTAGAACACCAAGAATTCTTACACGAGTACAAAGTCTTACGTACTTTACGCAGATATACATATACATATATATAAAATATATGTCTATACGACAGAAGGTTAGGCGTAGCGAGGTGAGGTGAAGCGAACTTGGAACGAGACGAGGATAATAAAAAGATTTATTCGGCTTTTATCCCAGAGTTATTCAGCTCTTTTCATCCACCCGAGGGCCTTTTTATTCTCTTCTTATAAGTCTCCTCTGGCGGAGGCGGAGCGGAAAACGACCAGAGAAAAAGAATAGGTGGGACAAAGACAAAGTGAGTGAGTGAAAGAAAGAGAGAGAGGGAGAAGGGGATGAGAGGACTCCAAAGGAGATTGAGAGAAAGAGAGGGATGAAGGGGATCCTGATTAAAATATACGAGCGAGTCTCGCAGATTTCTTATGCCATCTCAGGGCCGCTCGCTTATTCGGGGGAATTTGAAATGAACAGAGGGAGAGAGAGAGAGAGAGAGGGGTGATAAAGAATGAGAGGTGCCCCACCATTGGCTAGAGGTTATAATGCGGAAACAACGCTTTTTGAATATTAGGCACGTGGATGATATCACATTTCATCAAGGTACTTCGTAATCGAGAATTTATGAAAGAATGTTGCTTGAGGCACTTGAGAAAAATCGATTATTGCGTCTATTCAAAGAGCCAACTGTCTCATTTGGAAATTTAAATATGTCGGAATTCACCACTGGCTGATCATTCTTGACTTGATCTGCATTTCACCAAAATTGTTTCAGCCTAAAGTATAATTTTCTTCCGTTAGGGAAAGCGCAGTGTAAACTCTTCGTTCGAGCTCTGCTGGTGAGTTTCCCCTTCTCACTCGGTAAGCGCGTTGGTTCCCCCTCAACGCATGCGCTCCGGTGTTTCCCCTTCCCACTCGGAAGTCCAATGAGCGGAAAATGAGCCAGTATTTCCAACTAAGGCAGAAAGCCATCAAAAAATTGTTTTCTCTTATTTGAATTTAAAAAAGCGGAAACTAATATTTTATTTAGAATGAATTTTTCCCACCCTGAGAGTGCAATTTAATTTTCGAATTTGATTATTTTCTTTCTATTATCTCACACTTTTTACAATTGGGTGTAAAGCAACTTTTATTGCACGACCATGACATGCTCATTACAAAGAACTTTAATGCGACCTCGCCTACTTCTTAAAGTTCTCTCGGCAAACGAAACAGAACAAATGCAATTTACTTCTCCATACAGAACGAAGTTTTTTTTTTTTGCGAAAAAAAAATTTTGCCGCACGCTTAATTGTTCTTTCGACATAATTGACCTCTCCGGAAATAAAAAGTACAAAGTATCTGTTAAACAGTTTCTTTAAAACGTTTTTTAAAAACTTCATCACCTTTTTTTTCTCAACATTCATTTCCTTCTGTATAAACTTTTTACATCACCCATTTTCAATCAAATTAACAGTTTTCTGTTTAATTACAGTTGAAACAATTTCCTATAACTTTTTGGTGCAAAATCTTTCAACTATAAAATATATCCCAACAGAAATAAGTGAATCACCTCTGCTATTATAATTTATCGTCTAATTAATTATTAACACATACAAAAATTTACAATTAACGATTTAAAAAAAAATAATAATAATAATTCTTAATTGAGTTTTGCAAAGTAATAATTTAAAAATCAAATATACTTGCAATTGTAACTTATAAATATGCAAATTATATAATCTCGCGATAATAATCTATACGCGACGGTAATAAAATTACACATTTGCCAATTAATTCCGCATAGTTTTAATTGTATAATGTATAGGCACTTTTTATGGCAATAATCCTTTAAATGTTGGTTAATGACCCCTTATGGATTTCATCATTCGTATGTATAAGAAACGATCAATTATAAATATGTATATAAATATGTTTATGTATATATAGATATATAAAGCAGTGTAGAGAAATTATTATTGGCAAACGATAAAAATGTCAGTAAACAATAAATGAGTCTGTAACAATTGTCGATGTATGTGTATATATATTTTATTAGCAATCGCCCTCGAATGGTGACCATCGAGATACAAAATATGATACGCTATCTATCAGATTTATACCTGTTCGTTGATAATAGCCGATATTGACCAAACACTCGTAATAGACAAGAATCGCTTTCGTTTTTATTATAAATATATATAGTATACTAAATATTTTCAAGAGCGAACAATATTTTTCTTGATTAAATAATTTCTGTATTTATTTACTACTATTATAATTAATATTATTATTATTATTATTAGTATTAGTATTATTAGTATTTGTATTATTAGTATTTTATTAACATTAGTATTAGTTTTATTAGTATTAGTAATATTAGTATTATTATTATCATTAGTATTAGTATTATTAGTATTTTATTAGCATTAGTATTAGCATTAGTATTATTAGTATTTTATTAGCATTAGTATTAGTATTATTAGTATTAGTATTAGTATTAGTATTAGTATTATCATTAGTATTAGCATTAGTATTATTAGTATTTTATTAAAATTACTATTAGTATTATTAGTATTAATATTAGTATTAGCATTAATATTAGTATTATTAGTATTATTATTAGCATTAGTATTAGTATTATTAGTATTTTATTAGCATTAGTATTAGCATTAGTATTAGAATTAGTATTAGTATTATTAGTATTATTATTAGCATTAGTATTAGTATTATTAGTATTAGCATTAGTATTAGTATTATTAGTATTATTATTAGCATTAGTATTAGTATTATTAGTATTATTATTATTATCATCATTATTTTAATAGTTATTATTATATTTTTCTGTAATATTATTATATTATTATGTTATTAAATTGTTAAATTATTAAATAATAATAATAGTATTATAAATAATATTTATGAAAATATTTTTATCATAAATGTTGTTAAATACGTTATCAATGTGAAGCCATTTGCTAAAGACTTGAATTTTAACTTGCTTGATTTCATTACGGATGGCTGCAGTCAACTCCAGTAACAACCCCTCTTATTTGTCACCTACGTTATCAAGGACTTTGTGAGAGTCTCGAAAGAGACGCAGCCATGACGCAATTACAGCTGCGCTTAATTTGTTTGAAGTATTCTGCACTAGGCAACGAAGGTGTTAATGGCAATCCCGCCCCCCAACGTTGCGCTGCTTCCCTTGACAATTTCTCTTCCTCTCACCCTCGCCAGTCGCTGCACCTTTATGTGCATATAAATATATAGATATATACCAGGAATTCTCTGAAAGCACATACACTCACGCTTCATGCATATGCCAGTGTACTGATTATTTACTATTCCTAAACCGTTACTGATGATTGTTTAATTAATAAATATAAGCATTAATTCACTATTTCAAGTTATTAGATCGTTATTATGGTTGCTAGTAATTGTTAACCAATATTGGCGAAAAGTAGTGAAACTATACTGGTAACCAGGTCGAAAACAATCCTGGCAACCAATGCTAAACCTTTGCTGGTAACCGTTTCTAAACCGGTACTGGCAACCGTTTCTAAACCACTACTGGCAACCAATGCTAAACCAATACTATGACAATACTGTGAACCAATGCTAATCCTTTATTGGTAACAATTTTTACACCAATACTAACATAAACCAATGCTAAACCTTTGCTGGTAACCATTTCTAAACCAATACTGGCAACCAATACTAATTTTACTAATAAATATATTTCTAAATCGATACTGGTAACTAATGATAAACCAATACTGACAACCAATGCTAAACCTAATGCTAATGCTAAACCTAATATTTTAATAGTGGTAACCAATGGTAACCAGTATTAATTTGTTTTGGTGAGTAATTTAGTACTGGTTTAATACTAACAATCAGTTCAGTTCAGTATTGTTGACACTCCAATCAGTAACGGTTTAGTATTAATTCAATATACTGACAATCAGTAATGGTTTATAAATGGTTTCAAAATAGCAATTATGAATGGTTTGACAATAGTAATTTGTAATGTTTTTGTTGATTGCATGTAAAAGGTTTAGTAATGGTTTCATATTGGTTCAATACTGACAATCAGTAATGGTTTAGAAATGGTATCATATTGGTTCAATACTGACAATCAGTAATGGTTTAGAAATGGTTCCATAAGAACAAAGATGCAATGGTTTTGACAATGGTAATTTTTATTGTTTTGTAAAATTGTTGATAGCCAAAAAAGGCTCACTATTGATTTAATACTGACAATCGGTAATGGTTCAGTAATGGTTCAATAGCAAAAATTAGCAAACCGTTTGTAATGATAACCGCGTCAGTAGTGGTTTAAGTTAAAAGTCAATAATGGTTATGAAGTAGTTTAGTAGTCAATCAGTAATGGTTTAGTAATGGTTTAGTAATGGTTCATTACTGTTTTTATGCCAATAATCCAGTAATGGTTTAGTGATGATTTAGCCATCTTTCAGTACCGACAAATTGCGCAGACGTTTTTACCGTCGCAGGCAGTTATAAATATTTTCATCCGTTATGACATGACATTTTGGATTCATTGAATGGAACGCTATAAATAATACAGAAAAATATCATATAATTTCCTCTGTAGTATAAATAAGTCATAAATGTAAACATCTATATTTACTCCTGGGCGCCATAATATGTAACGTGGCGCCATGCTTCAGTGCATTTGTTCTTGTATGTGTCAGAGGAAGGGGGTCAGAGTCAGAGAGGCGCTCAAGCGAGTCTGTTAATTGGACTAATTACAGTAATTGCTGAAAGTTCAGCAGGCCCCCCTGAGCGAGACGGTAGATATATATAAGCGTTTATATGGCTCCAAAACCACATTCACCACTACTATCCACCATCGTTCTGGCATAGAGCCGGGCATTAGTGATGACGCAGACTCTAGAGCACTTGTGGCTGGAAACGCGTGTTTTCCCTATTCCCACCCAACTTTGATCGAATTAGTGATTATCAACTGGGATTTTGGGAGAACTAGGCCGGAAAGGATCAACGCACGAGACCAAAACTTGTCTGATGATGGCAATGACAAAATTAGACTCCACTGCGCATGGATGCATGGCAATTTGTTTCATTCACCCTACTTGAACATAATTCGTTCCGCTTTTCAATGACAGCCAACTGATTTTCACAATCACACTTCCCATATATGTAATCGATTATCAACTTTTCAAATGGAAATTTTCCATTATTCTTCTCAACTGGCATTGCAGAAATTTTGAAAGAGATTATATTATTTTCTTGCTTTCTGTTTTAACTGCGGACTGTAGAAAGTAGGAAAAATATTTCGGATTTTCTCCTGATAGTGTTATTTGCGTGAAGTATTTTGCCAAACGTGCGAAATAAACCAAAAATTACTGTAGAAGATAATAGATTAAAAATTTTTATATATAGAGACGCGAACCATACGACACATGTTTTTTTTTTT
>JUFY01023315.1:41876-64521 GCA_001855655.1 Leptopilina clavipes | reverse complement strand
TGACGGCGTCGCCGTTTAGATAATAACGCGCATTTTATCTCCCTCGTAAAACCTAATTTATGACCGCATCCAACTCTATGGGCGTCCTATGCCCGACGGGCATATGGAAAGGCACCGACGCCAGAAGGGAAGAGTCTGCATCAGCAAAGGTCGTCAAGTGGATAGGACACTAATATTATCAGTGTTGAGCTCGCTTTACCCTCGGATAATCGAGAAACGAAAAATATGGCTCTCTTAAATTCAATCCCTCTCCTTCCAAAATATAAAAAGATCTTTTTACTAACTTTCAGAAATGTTATTTACATTGCTACCGCGGTAAATTCCACTTGAATCTCTTTGGAAACCACACTCTAGACTCCAAATTCCGGTAAATCTATTTCTGTGCATAGGTTAGTGTGACCAGAATTTTTTATTCATCGATAAATTTGTTTCGTTTATCATGTGATGAATATTGAATTAAAGGATTACAATTATTCATGATCTAGTATGAAAACAACTTTTCTTTCACTAACTCCACTGAAGAATCTTCTTAAGTGACATCAGGCATCGACTGCTGTCAAATGAGAAATGCAATAGGTAGACGCAGGCAATTGTTTACAACGCCATGATCACGTAGCGGGCAATTGTTTACAACGCCATGATCACGTAGCGGCGACTGTCGGTACTTTCCGATTGGTGCGCAGAAACCAATAAACGAACTTTGCGCAACGCTAGATCCGCCTGCAGTAAACGACCGACTAGGTTCCCTGAGGGGAACATCTGCTTTAAAGAATACTCACTCTCGCTTTTTTAACTATTCGGAACAATTTAATTGAAAACATGTTTAAAAGAGACTCTGCAACTTCTTTCACGGTATAGTGAATGTATTGAGAAGGAAACTTGGCTTACAAAAGCAAGGGTATAAATAATGAAGCGTGTATAGTGGATGCGCCAGAAGCGACAAACCAACATTTTCGAAACTAATCATGACAAAGCTATTACTGTAGAGTGCAACCCAAAGAAACACCTGTCTTGCCCTTTGATATATGAACATGAAACAAATAAAATAGTTAATAGCAAGTTAAATCTCGTACACAGCACTATAAATTTTCTCATTCAAAAAATTGCAACCAAGAAATGTTTAATCAACTCTAGATCTCATCTGTCAAAGATGAAATCTCTCTCTTTAAAATTATTGTATAGAAGAAAAATTTTCCGATTGAAATTTCAAGACAAGTGGCGACGGTTAACGTGTCCAATTACACGGTGACCAATCACGTTCGAAAATAACGTATTTCATCTCTCCTAGATAGCACGAGATCTTTCTCAAAAGTAAAAAAAAAAATACTACGTGGGTCGGTCTGGTAACGTGGGTAACATACATCACGTTCCAAGTTTATGGTCCGATATGCTCCTAGGAATTGGCACCCGTTGCCGCGGAGCTTTTCTGCGCAACGAGTATAAGGAGTCGGGTGGAGATATACCACAGGCATTATGGCTCTTCCTGGCTCGTAACCTGGTCATAAAGCTACTATGCGGTAAAATATTGCCCGCCGTCATTTGCCCCGCCTACGCCTATGTCCGTCGCTCTATCTTAACGCCATTATAACAATTTATTAACGGTTCGTAGCTGATAAATCACTCGCAAGAGCGTCGAGGGCGAGGCCAGTAGTGGCGGCACGAAAAGTTAATCGAGCGGCATATAGTCTCCATTGTGTTTTCAGGAACAGAGTCTGAATTTACAGGAGAAAAAAAAGAAACGATTCTTATCTCACACCCAAATAACTAGTTTCCTATCTTTTCCTTAAACATTTTTTTCTAAATGGCATATTGCAGCCAAATAGCAACGCACATATGATAACAATATTGCGTCAATATTTCTTCTTCTAAGTGAAAAAATATTTAATATTATGCAATATCAGTAGTTAAAACAATTATTCATGATCTAGTATGAAGAAAACTTTTCTTTCACTATCGCCACTGAAAAATCTTCTTCAATGACATTCGGCATCGACTACTGTCAACTGAGAAATGACATATAGATAGACGCGTTGCTAACGCCATATTCACCCTGCGACGACTTTTGGTACTACTCAAAATGAATTGCTGCTAAATTTTGAATCAGCAATTTAATTATTTCGTCACAAAATGAAATTAAATAGAGAAAAAAATGAGAAATTGAAAAAAGATGTAAGAAATTATTCTGGGAATTAATATTTCAATTGAATGAAGTATAAATTGAAATATCGGAAATAAAAACATTTATTCATGATCTAGTATGAAAAAAACTTTTCTTTTACTAACTCGACTGAAAAATATTCTTAAGTGACATCAGACATCGACTACTGTCAACTGTGAAATGTGGACGCTAGTAGTATTACTTCCTACGCCATGACCACGATGCGGTAACTTTCAGTACTACTAGAAATGAATTGGCGCCAAATTTTGATTTATCAAATTATTTTTTCGTCACAAAATGAAATCAAATAGAAAAAAATTATAAAGTGGAAGATGTGAAAAATTATTCTGGTAATTAATATCCGAAATAGACGAAAGATAAATTGAAATATCGGCAATAAAAACAATTATTTATGATCTAGTATGAAAAAACCTTTTCTTTCACCAACTGATAAATATTTCAAGTTGAAAAAATTATTAAAATTTTTTTTCTATGTATTCATAAAGTTATAGGGAGTCATAAAAGACTCATCTTCTTGCGAAAGGGGGACAAGAGTCATGTGTCTATTTCTGTCATAACAGTGCGGGAAAAATCGTGCAATATTTGGGGACAATTTACATAAAAAATATTTTCTCCCATTCATTTTTGCCATCAGAATTCCACTTTTGAGACACAGTAAAAATTTCGATCTCATGAAAGTCAAGAAAATTTACAATCCTTTAAATTCTTATCTAATCATTATATATACATATCTTGACGAAAAATTATGATCCCTCTATTTGTGTTTATACTTGATATGTAACAAATTCATCAGCCTGTCAAAAATCTTCAAACAGAAAAAACATATTCTCACAAATTGAGTATAATAAAAATATACAATAAAAATCAGAAGAGATAAATTGTTAATGTATATTTATTCTAAGCTAATGAATTTAATTGTCTGTCTATATTTGATCTAAGGACCCCCAAGTGATGAATTTCCACCTTTTTTTCTCCAGAGACTTATCTGTTAATAAATCACCTAAAATGTATATAAAACGTAAATAAAATCTCTTGACACCTGACATAACATTGTGTTATATATATTTAATAATAAAACACGTGTCACACACACTCGAAGGAAAGAAAAAAATGTTATCTCTCATGTTTCTTTATCATTTGATTTAATTCAAAAGCAAGTTCTCATAAAATGACAGACTGAAAATAAATTCCAATTTGCAATATTTACCAGAGTGCAACAAAGATAGTATATTAAAATAATTCTGACGGAAGTCTTGTATAAGGATATTTAAAAATTCACTAATTTGTGCAAACTGGTGTTTTATCTCTATAGTCAGTTTGCAGAATATGATAAGAGGCAAATAATTACAACTTTCTAATGTGGATAATTAGCAATAAAAATAATCTCTGACAAAAAGGGGGAAAAAAGTTTATATATCTAATTACGTGAGATGTTTTTATTTTTGTCGACTAATGTTAAGTGGTCTCTCTCTCTCTCTCTCTCTCTCAGCATCTCATGTCAGTGATTGCGAAAACTTGCATTAGAATGATTTATGAGCGCCGTGTTGTGAAGATATGGTAGATGGCTTGAGGTGGCAAGATGAAGAATTACGATCTGCTGTACGACTATTTTGCTTCCTTGCGGCAATAAATAATGTCCATTGCGCGTAACTTGACTTATCGACAAAGCTGATTGTACATTGTATTCATGATTATTTACCCGCAAAGAAATTTATTTATACATTCACAGTTACCTAAAAATAATCTTGATCGTTTATCTCAAAAACTATATTATCCAAAACGATCCAAAGATGAAAACATATCAATTAAAAATCGGATATTTTTATCCCCTATCATTAATCTTTAGAACTATAGATCTCCAAATCAAGGTGATTTAGAATCGAAAATAAATTTTGCCAGATCTGCTATAAAGTTGAATAATAAAGAAAACGTCATTAATCATTTACTGTCTGCATTGTTATGTTCCTTAGAGGAATTATGAATCAAAAAACTATTAGTAAGTCTTAAATTGATATCGTCATTGAGGATACAATGTACATTGTCAATCAAAAACCAAAATGTTCTTAATATTCAAATATATAATGGTAATCGTGCGAATTAAGACAGACGGAAAATATATAGAAATTCTAGCATCAACAGAAGACCCACATCTTTTCGTGCGGTTAAGTGGATCATTTATCATCTCTTGCCTTCTGGAATGAAACGTCAAGAATCACTGATGGATGAGATGACAACTTTGACAAAAGTGAATGAGATCATGGATAAGTTCGTTTGTTAACAATTAATCATCTACAATCTTTGAAAGCTTGTATTAAGAAAAAAAAAACGAGAAATATATTCCTTTACGCATCAGAACAAATATGAAACGAGATCAATTGGTGACATTCTTGATTTTAGCATATCCAATCGGTGTTTTAGTGAATGGTACAAAATTTGTCATTATGCCCACGTGATTCATTGCATGTATTCATATAAATTTCAGAGAGCAATGCAGCATATAGGTTAAACGAGCGGCATATCGATTAACGTCGCTCCTCATGGGATGGAATTTACAACCAAGAGGACTAAATTATTTAAAGTCTTCATTTGTAGCTCTCACAACAGGACGGACGACGACGATGCAAAGCCGGTTTCTTGACATTAATGGTTAAACTTTATCGACGATAATGGATCACCATTGACGATGAGCTGATTTCTATCTACCGTAGTATCATGCCCGCGTCGTCGTGCATATTTTTGAATAAATTTTTTCCCCATCAGTGAAATAGACATTTGGTATTAACTATAATCCTCCAGGGCGAATCCGATGAAAATAATCTCTGACCCAACTTGGTAGCAGGGGTGACATTTTGTAATTTCACTTTCACTTTCGATTCGATATTGACTTTGACTTTAACATTGACTTTAACTTTGAGTTTGACTTTGACTTTAACTTTGACTTTAACTTTGACTTCAACTTTAACTGTAACTTTGACTTTGACATTGACTTTAACTTTGACTTTGACTTTGACTTTGACTTTGACTTTGACTTTGACTTTGACTAATTCAGAAACTTTTATAAAATTTCAATTTGTCAAAGTCAAAGTCAATGTTTAAGTCAAAGTCAAAGTCAAAGTCAAAGTCAAAGTCAAAGTCAATGTTACAGTCAATGTCATTATCGAATCGAAAGTCAAAGTGAAATTACAAAATCGCACCCTATATACGAAACGGAGCAGTAGGGCAAAATTTTCTTGGATTACCAAGAATAATATTGGAGATGGATATTAATTTTTTGCGGTAATTTATTCCTGTATTATTGTATATTGGATATTTTCTCTGGAGAGAGAGAGAGAGAAATAGAATCTCCAGAGAGAGTCTTCAGAGAGACAATTCTTGTAAATAATGTTTTTCCCACGAGCGCAGATCGTGCGCAGCCACCAAGTTGGCGATAGCCTACATTGAGGATGGCAAACCAAACCGTTGTTGAAGAGAAGTTGGCTCTCGAACGTGTGTGTTCCGTGTTCCGAATGCAAAGAACAAGCGCCGCTTGTCCACGGCCACCTGAATTATGATCACTCCCTGCCCACCCTGTCTGCCTGCCAGTCGATTGCTTGGCAGCCTGACTGCCCTCTTCTTTGCCTTTCCACTTTCACGACGCGCGGCGGCCATCTTGACGTGAAAAACCGGTTGCTCTGCTCACCAACATTCACCAATCGTCTCTCTCTCTCTCTCTATCTCACTCTCTACACTTGCGCGTATAGCACAAAATCTGCTGTCCCTGTCACCTTGAATCACCGCCACTCTGACTTCAGTTTAATCAACCATGAGACATACGGTTGTCAAGAATGTCATGATGATTCTGACATACTGCAAACTTCCCATCATGGTTTATTAACTCATCAAAACTGATTCGCAAACTGAAATATAATATAGAAAATGGACCCAGATGTAACTTTGCGGCAACATTGCACCAATGTTTCTGCAAGACTAATATCTCTAAACTTGGCAACCTTGCAATGAAATTAGTGTTGCCGCGAGACGAGACTTTAGCATGCAAAAAGTCGAGACGAGACGAGACGAGACTTTGCATGGTCTCGTCTCGTCTTGCGGCAACACTAAATGAAATATTGCCGCAACATTGCAAAGAAGCCTTACTACAACATTACAATGTAACCTTGCTGAAATATTGCACATTAGTAATCTTACTACAAGATTGAATATTTCACAAATTACTGGTGCAATATTTCAGCAAGGTTACATTTTAATGTTGTAGTAAGGTTTCCGTGCAATGTTGCGGCAATATTAGGGCAGGTTTCCGTGCAATGTTGCGGCAATATTAGGGCAATTTTGCCGCAAGGTTACATGCTATCTAGGGGGAATGTTTCCAGGTGAAGGCTGTAAATTCTATAAACCAAAGAGACGTATAAAATTCCCCGGAGATCTTGAAATATAAATAGGAGGTTAATCATCCAATTTAGAAGCTTTTTCACATTTCTTATATGTTGGATCTTCAGATCTTCAACGAACACCTGGTCATAAAGTTCGCTATTTTGCCTGCAGCGACTTAACGTCCTTTACACCTGTCTACCATCAGAAGGTGAATGGCAATGTATATTGCGTCTTATTCTCGATCAAGATTTATTTTTCATTATATATATATATATAGTTTAGACGCCCCTCGAATCCTCGCAACTTGCGCGTTCATGTAACATTAACGGTATTCGTTAATTGTTTGTTTCTCGTTCAGTTATCATCTAGTCGCGGCTGATGCTGAATTTATACAACACACACTAGATTTACGTGACACTTTGACAAGGTATGTACAGGTATAATTAGCGCGTTCGCGTGTACGCGTATCGGTTGCATTGGTGTAAAGAGAGCCAACCGCAGCCCACGGCAGCGAGGCGTGGTCGCCGCAATTACCTCGATAGAGTTACAAGACTCGTTTTATGCTCACACAAATTTATTAGCCCCATTCGTGTCAGTTTAATTACAAACGCCGTATACGCCATCATTTTTTACCCCTCCTCTCTATTTTTATATATAGTTATAAATCAAACGGAATAAAAAATGAAATGCTTCTGATAAATCTATTTTTTTCTATATGTGTATACAATTTCGTTGAATTATTTCTATATATACTAATCAAAGATTTCTGCTGCCAAAAATGCTGTTTCCGATAGTCCCATTGGTGTCGTTAACACGAGAGAGAGAGAGCGACAAGAATCGTTTTTGCGCCAGAGAGTATGTGATAAGACAAATCGCTCCCGGTGGGTGAAAACGTCGTAATTATCGGTTACGGTAATCTTGCAAGAAAGCCAGAAGCAAGAAAGAAGAAGAAGTCGTAGTGAAAACTGCGGAGTTCTTTTTTCAGGATTGCGCTTTTGGTTCTGTATCACCCCTAAAGTCGGCAAAATGTCGGACATATATTATTGCTGCGCCGTTAGAATCCAAACCGTCGGCGCAGTATATTATCTCCTGGTGTGGCAAAACGCTAAGGGAATAACATAGGTGGCGTGCGCGCGAGGAAGATTCAAGAAGCGAGGAGTTGGAAAAGTGACATCAGTTACTTCGAGTGCTGATAAACAACCTCACCACAGGTATAATAAAATTATATCTAGCCTTTTCAGCGCAGTGAGCGCGTCGTAAATAAATTGCGCAACGGAACCGCCTCTTGCGGCACAATAAAGAATTACAAACCGTGACACTAAGCACGACATTGAAATATTTCAATAATTAATTCAAAAATACTGGCGCTACAGTCGGAAAGTAGATTCGCCATATATAAAATTCGAATGCCACCATTTGTTAAATTTACAATATATTCTAATCTTTATCCAGATTCTCATTAATCATATTTATTCTTCCTCTGAATATTGCAATATCACCATCAGAATTCGTAAAGATGAGAATTTTATTAAGAATTGATTTTCAAAATGACCATCATTGATCAATGTACGGGGGATTTTACTCGGAAATGAGAAAAACGAAAGTCATTTCACGGAGGACTATTCAGTCTGTGCGCATTTAGACTTACGCACACCTTCGAAGAATTGACTGTCAATCAATGGCTGGAGGGATCATTGCGGATCCATTACTACACAATGGCCGGTGATTAGTTGACGCAGGCGACACTAACGACAGGCAAACAAATCTCGTGGCTTAGCCGAGGATCCCAAGGGGCACTTAGAATTCCCAGTTGAATATTATATACAGCCTGTCACTTCTCATTGTCTGCCAAGTCCAACAGTATCAGCTTCACGGTAGATCTGACGGGTGCCGTTTTCTATTCGTCCGATTCTCTCTCTCTCTCTCTCTGCCTCGGTAAACAGAATATGTACAATTGTACATCTTATATACACGATCAACAACAATGGAACATTAACCTTTTTGTGGAAGGAGCTTTTCGCCATCATTTGAAAAGAAGAAAGATTATCGCTCCTCATAAACTACTTACACTGCGTGTAAAGCATTGGGCTTCTAGAAGAATTTGAAGCCTTACGAGCGTCTTTTCTTGTACTCTCTTCAACGACCCTCAAGGGAATCGTTTCCCCGTACAAATAATCTACAAATTGGATTCCTTTAGTCGTGACTCCACCTCAGAAAACTATATCGAACAATAGATTGTATATATATATATATATATACTATATGAACTAGACTGAATCTTCCTTCTCTGACTGCGAAAATCTTTCAATTCCCTAGTAACACTGTAATATTACTGTAACATTACTGCAATATAACTGTAATATTATTTGTAATTTTACTGAAATATTACCTAAAACAGAACTGCAATATTACCTGCAAAATTACCACAATACTACTGTAATATTACCTGTAAAATTACTGTAATATTTCCTGTAACATTACAGAAATATTACTAGAATATTACTGCAATATTAGCAGTGTAATATTTCCTGTAACATTACTGTAATATTCCCTGTAATATTACTGTAGTATTTCCTGTAACATTACTGTAAAAATTATCTGTAATTTTATTTTGAGAAGGACATTTTAATATTACTGTAATGTTACATGTAATTTTAGTATTTACAATGTAATATTACAGTAATATTTAAGGTTTCGCCTGAAGGTAATATTACAAGTAATATTAGTGGAATGTTACTATAATAATTCTGGAATATTACAGTAATATTCCAGAAATATTACAGTAATATTCCAAAAAAATATTACAGTAATATTCCAGTAATATTACCGTAAGGCGTACAATTTAATACTACTGTAATATCACATTGTAAAGACTAAAATTACATGTAACATTACAGTAATATTAAAATGTCCTTCTTAAAATAAAATTACAGATAATTTTTACAGTAATGTTACAGGTAATATTTCTGGGATGTTGCAGGTAATGTTACAGGTAATATTACAGTTATGTTACAGTAATGGTACAGATAATATTACAGTAATAATACAAGTAATATTACTGGGACGTTACAAGTAATATTACAAAAATGTTACTACTAATATTACATTAGTGTTACAGGTAATATTATAGTGATATTTCAGTAATTTTACAGTATTATTAAAATGCCCTCCGCAAGGTAATATTACAGTAATATTGCAGCAATATTGGAGCAATTTTACAGTTAATATTGCAGTAATGTTACAGAAAATATTGCAGTTTATTTTACAGGTAAAATAAAATATTATAATTTATATTAAAATAAATATAGTAAAATAAATATTACATGTAACATTACTGTAATATTACAGTAATATTACAGTAATATTACGTGCTACTTGGGTTCTCTTTAAGTAGAAGACAAAAGAGAATAACCATTGCTTATTCCAATTTGATGAAAACAAGAAATAATTATACAAAATGGAAATTAATTTACCAGATTGATGAAAATTTTTTGTCTGCCGATCACGAAAAAAACGATCACCGACGAATATTTTATATCGCAAGGTATATATATACGTAATTTTAATTTTTCCCTCACTTTTTGATCAATATCGCATGATAAATTGCATTTTAAGAGCGCTTTTTTTTAAAAATGATCGTGTATCTTGAAAGTTAATAAAATTTACATTCTAATATGCCAAGAACATATACTTTCTCAGCTGACAGTCTTAAATTGGCCAAATCGAGAATTATCATTTTCATAAATCAAAATCTATATAGGTATATATAAGAAACCGGCTCATGAAATTTAAATATTATGATGCTTATAAGCCTTATAATCCAAAAGGAGAAAATCTATATATTATATCTATGTATATATTTGAGGCGTACTCATAATAAGACATATCTATCAGTTAACGATAGAGCGTAATTTAAAAGACAAATTGGGCATTCCCACTTGTTCCCCTCCGCGCGCGCGCACCGATCATGCAATAGACGATTTTACATGATTATTATATCGTGAAACTTTCTCATCTCGATTATATCTATAAAGAAAACGGGTTTTCTAAATGATAAACGTATATATGTAGATATTTTGTGTATATATATATGAGTCGTATTATATGTTAACGGATATAATATACACTGGGCCCCAAGGAGGTGGTGGCTGTTTGGGTTTATTTCGAAAGACAACAATAGAGTGCATCGATTGTATGCAGGAGGGCGCGCCAGAAATTACAATACCTTCTGCATTATGTATATAAATTTCATATATGTTTGTTGATACATCTGCGTGTTGTGATCCCGACCATGTGACAATAATAAAAATTTCGATCAACTTATATGTATATATTTTTTTTTTAACGGCATGGATCCAGTTTGGTAAGAATTCATCTACTGACCCATGGAGCACGATATCTTCCTTAAAGCTTTTAGGAAGCTTCCCGGGAAGATCGGTGAAGCTCTAACGGAAAATTCCTGAAAACTTTCAGGAAGTTAAAAACGTTTGCCTTAAGGAAGGTTTTACTGGTAAATTCAGGAAAGCTTTCCTTGAGATTGCAGTGGAAGCTTCCTGTCAGGTTCCAGGGAAGCTTCCCTTAAGGTTTCAGTAGAAAATTCCTTTAAGAGTCCAAGGAAGCTTACCTAAAGTTTTCCTTGAGTTCCAAGGTAGCTTCCCTTGTGGGTCCAGAAAAGCTTTCCCTAAGGATTTCCTTGTTAGGTTCCTGTAAGGTTCCAAGGAAGTTTCTCTAAAAAGCTTTCCTTAATATTTCAGTTGAAGGTTCCTTTAAGTTTCCAAGTCAGCTTCACGAAAGCTTCCTTGAAGTTCTAGTGGAAGCTTCAATTAAGTTTCCAGGAAGCTTTCTTCAAAACTTCCGCTGGAAGCTTAGGCTAAAGCTTCACCTTTTTTCCAGGAAAGCAATTGAGTTTCCAATGCAGCTTTTCTTAACAATCTAGTAAAAGCTTCCTTTAAGGTTCCAAAGCAGCTTCCCTAAAGCTTTTCTTCAGATTCCAGTGGAAGCTTCAATTAAGTTTCCAGAAAGCTTTCTTCTAAGCTTCCTCTGAAAGTTTAGGCTAGAGCTTCCTCTGGAAGCTAAGGCTAGAGCTTCACCTTTTTTCCAGGAAAGCAATTGAGTTTCCAATGAAGCTTTTCTTAACAATCCAGTAAAAGCTTTCTTTAAGGTTCCAAAGCAACTTCCCGAAAGCTTTTCTTGAGGTTCCAGTGGAAGCTTCAATTAAGTTTCCAGAAAGCTTTCTTCAAAGCTTCCTCTGGAAGTTTAGGCTAGAGCTTCCTCTGGAAGCTTAGGCTAGAGCTTCACCTTCTTTCCAGGAAAGCAATTGAGTTTCCAATGAAGCTTTTCTTAACAATCCAGTGAAAGCTTCCTTTAAGGTTCCAAAGCAGCTTCCCTAAAGCTTTCCTTGATGTTCCAGTGGAAGCTTCAATTAACATTCCAGGAAGCTTTCCTTAAGGTTCCACGGAAACTTTCCTAAAGCCTTCTTTTCAAGCTTCCGCTAGAACTTTGTCATCATTCCAGGAAAGCTTCCGCGAAGCTTTCAGGAAGATATCGTGCCATATGCTGGTATATTTTGAACCAAAAATGCAAAAAATTGGGAAGAATGAACTAAAAATTGATGTGTTAATATGTTAGGAAAAGTTACGCAATCGAGAGTTTTTGAAGTTAAACTGCAAAAATATAATGTAAAAGAAGAGGCTGAGAAAACGACAAAGAGAAGGGAGGATGAAACCATCAGTGAGAAAACGATGAGCTAAATCTGGACTCGCGAACATCTTCCGCCAGCTGGTTTCCGTCACTCATTTCGGCTTCTTTTGATCCTTTCGCAATCTCCATCGCGCAGTTAAGTTCCTCGGAAATTTTAAATTCAATTCGTCAAGATTGTCAAAATTAATCATATCTCATTGATCAATATTCCACCTCCCCCTTATCATAATAAACATATTAAATTAAAATCATATTAAAATATCATATTAAAAAAAAAAAACTGTTTCATCCTGTCATGATTAATTGAATATACAAATTAGGGAAAAATGTCCCCAATGGTATGTGAGAGATAAATTATTACTTAAATCATGTAAACGAGCAGGAAAAGGAGAATTATATAAATGAGCTGGAAATTGAAAATGAATTGCAACAAGTTTCTTTTCACCATAGTAACATTGCGCTTTACATTTCCGGTGTCATAAATCATGACAAGTCATAGCAGGTCGTTCTTTTTTTGGGTTACACTATTACTGTATATACTGGTTTTTGTGCACACACACACACACATTAAAATCTAAAACCTGAAATTGCATTTTCCCCCTCCCGATGGTAATGAAGGGGAAGGAAAAGAAAAATTGAAAAAGACAGATGGGTGAATCGAATCGTTTTCGGAAGTTTGTCTTCGCTGTTTTCATATCTATTTATCTCTTCTGTCCTTTCTCTCTTGAAAAATCCACTCGAATAGAAATGGCAGCTGGAAATTTTTAAAAACGCTGTCACGCTTGACGAGCAACATGAGTCGACTCAACATCCGCCATTCATCACGTGAACAATTAAGGTCAAATTTGTGATAGCCACTTAACTTGTAATAAGGGATCGCTCCCAAGGGACCGGTTTCTGGTTTCCGTTGACACTTCGCAGACATTAAAGGAGCAAAGGACAGTGGAGTCTAGTCTGAAACTCTTGAGTATATATATATATGTTTGACATGATTTCCGTTTTTCACGTATCTCCCTCTCTCTCTCTGTCATTCAGAGATTAGAGGGACACTCAGACACTTGAAAAACGTTTCGGTGAAATGTTGTTTTAAAAGTTAAGGACTGCTTTCAAAACATGTGAAGAGATGCTTTATCGCTTTTTGGTGTGTCTGTCTCGTTTCATCCTCACTTCCTATTTTTCTTGGACTATGTGAAAAAGGCTCTTTGGCTAAAACAGCATATTCAAGGCATCATTCAACTGTCACTGATCATGTCAAACTTTTGCTAAGATAAATACAATTAATTTCCAAATTTACATCACTTGGGGCGGATTATTTTTTTTCACTCATCTCATCAAAGGAAAATAATTTGATGGTAAATTCATGATTTCTAATTCGAAAATCGGCTCCAAATTATTTAGGACATAGTGACATAAAAACTTTCCGACCTTCTGACAAATAAACGAAAATATATCTTTAATGGCATTTGGGGAAAAAAACTCTCATGGTTTTCGGTTTAAAAGAACAAATTTACAATATATTGATAAGAACGTGTTGTATATATTCTTAGGGAAGGAGGGTTTTCAAAGAATTTCTCATATGAACAAACATTATTCGACTCTGTCTATACGTTATTCGTCATGAGCAAACTCATAACTTACCGGGCGTATATGGAGGCCATTATAAGTTTCTTTAAGAAACCTGTTCCCTGTTTTTTCAAGTTTACCCAAGACAAAGTAATAAATGTCATGCTGCTGATCTGTCCAAGATTACATATACACATCAAGAACAGGAAACGGACGTTCTTAAAGAATTAAAATCTCTTCCTATGTCTGAAAAAAATCCTTTTTTTAAATTCCAATCAAGAATTATTTTTCATATATTGATTAAATTTTTTCCCCCTCTGGAAAGAATACACGCATGCGGTAAAATTGATATATACAATATTATTATTAATCTGCGGCTTTTGTGCGGGGCTTTCATTTCGATTTAGCGTGAGTGCAACTTTTCACAATATGTATTCTTTGATCTCACCACAAATTTAATCTCTCCGATATAATACTGCTGCTGGCTTCTCTGTTGGGCATGAATTTACGGTAAAACGATAAATGAATGACGTGAAACAAAGGACTGTTTTACCTCTCGGTTCGTTGAAAAGCCCCCCCGGCTTATATACGTACATGCGAAGTAATGAGACGAAAACTCATGTTACATGTCTGATACCTATTTGCATTGAGATGACAAGCGACTATAAGGGCTTTAATTTAAATTTTTTATACACTTTGTGTACCTGTCATTTATACACCGTACGTGAGTGAGAGACGTTTATAATTACGCACGCATACAGATAGGAAAATTAATTTACATACATTCTCGTATCGTTAGTTATTAACTATATAATTTTCTAAATATGAAAATAATACAGTTTTCTTGTCTGTTGCGCGGACGAGTTATGCGCATATTCCCGATGCGCACTGGACTTCTGCGCCTGTTCCCGATGCGTACTGGACCTTTGCGCATTTTCCCCTGCGCAATAGAGGATCGATTTAGTTTATGATTTATCCTCTACCAATCTGAACACATTCAATCGTTAAATCTCGATTAGAAAATTTTCCTATCACTTCATGACATTCGTAACTTTTCATGGAAAGAAAAAAATTATTTCAGTCTAAAATGAAGTATATTTTGTCAAGTGACTTTCGAAAAAACGACTCCCTTGACACTTATGCGCAATATGGAGTCGAAAAAGATCAAAAAAAGTTTCCGCCACTATTATCTTCTTTTATGTCTCTGTATTTCCGAAATGAAAACTAATAAATAATCAACAAATCGAGTCGCTTATACGGACAAGTGACAAAAAAACGTCAAACGAATTTTGCACGCTTTTCTTGAGAATCCTTGGCCCATTCTACGCCCCTTGGGGTCATCCGCATATTATACGGTGATGTCCTTTTCACAAAGACTCTCTGCGTAGAATAAGATTCATTGCATTTTCGTGACTGAACATTTTTTTTCCACTCGTATGAGCATGAAAAAAGAGAGAAGAGGAAAAAAAGGAATATCTAGATTTTTTTTTTTTGGTTGCTCAACAGGAGACGATTTACTGACCAGTTTTTCGAAAAGTAGGAAAAGTATTTACCAAGGTGACGTAAATCGCTACTTAGTGTCAGATATGTGCCGCCATCATTTTCCACCCAGCTGTCAGTCCACTGCGGGTGGTTGTACCTTAAGTTTTAAATTTTATTTTGTAAACTACATTTCGTTTCTCTATAGGTGAAATTTTGCTTTCCACACCTTTATCTGTGGTGTAAACTATTCATTCGTAGAAGTGAAATGTTCTTTTTTTTCGGCACTTTTTCCTGTGTCGTTAATATCCTCTTTCATATCCTCTCAATTTTATTTTTTTGGGGGACTTTTTCAAGGCAAATGATTTTTCCAGATAGCGCCTTCAAAAATGGCAAAGACTAATTCCAAGAAGAAACGATCACGAAACAAATTCTGACAAAGCTTAAAAGGAAGTGGCTTTTAGTTATATTATTTAAGGAAACAATAAATCGGGCTTTTTTGGAAAATTTCTTCATAATTTTCAACTCTCAGATGTTTTTCTTTTGTAAATTTTCGTTTATCGTTTCCTTTCTTCGTCTAATTTTAACCATCTCCGGATTGTAAATATTAAATATTAAATATTGAATATTAAATGTCAAATATTTAATATCAAATATTTAATATTAAATATTAATTATCAAATATTAAATATTAAATATTAAATATTAAATATTAAATATTAAATATTAAATATTAAATATTAAATATTAAATATTAAATATTAAATATTAAATATTAAATATTAAATATTGAAATACAATAAAATTTTCATAAAATTACGAAAGAAAATCTTATATTTGAAATATAAAAAATTTTTAGTTGTTGATTTATGTCGTGAAATATCCGCTTAAGAAAATTATAAGTTGGAATTTAAAAATAGAATTTATGAATAAAAATGGATATTTTATGAAATTCTAAAATGAAAATGTCTTAGATGTGATAAATTTAAATGTCATTGTTAGACATTAAGGGGTATTTATCATAATTTTCATGTACAGCTGTCTGCATTATAAACTTTCAATCGCTTTGCGTGTGAATACAAAATTAGGTATTTTATATACAGTGTGTGAAAGAAGTGTTTATAAAAGACGTACATTGCATTCACAAGTATATTACAAAATACAAAAATTTATACAAGTTCATTTTATTTTAATGCTGTAAACAAGTCGAGGAAAGAAATTTTACTTTTAAATATAATGTGATGACATATCTTTTTATGCGCATGGTAGCACATAAATTGGGTAGTTATTTGTAACAAATTTATATACGTATAGTTAAGAATTTTCAGTTTTTTAACTAAAAAAATTTCATTACGTGTCCTAATCTTTTTTTTTATTGCTTTTCGCTTGAATGGATTTGTTTCTAATTTAGTATTATGAATTTTTGTTATTATAAATATTTATATATATTTTTTATTCACCTATTATTTATCTCCCCTTACAAAATCATTTCTTTGACGCAATCAGAAATTTGGATTAAATTAGATTTGTCGTTAGGATTTAATTTTCATTTATAGTATCAATTGTCGTTGATGTGTCTAAAACGGGAAAAAATAGAAACGTATTTACTATTTGGCATAAAAGTTTCTTTTAATGAAACTCACTTGACGTAAGACGCACTTGACATAAAATTCACTTGATATAAAACAAAATTACTTGCATATTAAATGAGTTTTGTCAAGTGAAACTTCAACCAATTGAGACTTACGTCAAAAGAGTTTTATCTCAAGTGATAAATAAGACTTAGGTCAAGTGCTTTTTACGTCAAGTGAATTTTATGTTGAATAAAACTTACTGCCATTTATCATTTATACCAAGTGAGACTTGGATCAAGTTGCTTTTACTTCAATTGATTTTTACGTTAAATTAAGCGTCAAGTGAGTCAAATCAAGTGAAACTTATGCCAATTGAGATTTATGTCAAGTGAGTCAAATCAAGTGAAACTTATGCCAAATGAGATTTATGTCAAGTGAGTCAAATCGAGTGAAACTTATGCCAATTGAGATTTATGTCAAGTGAGTCAAATCAAGTGAAACTTATGCCAATTTGATTTATGTCAAGTGAGTCAAATCGAGTGAAACTTATGCCAATTGAGATTTATGCCAAGTGAGTTAAATCAAGTGAAACTTATGCCAATTGAGATTTATGTCAAGTGAGTCAAATCAAGTGAAACTTATGCCAATTTGATTTATGTCAAGTGAGTTAAATCAAGTGAAACTTATGCCAATTGAGATTTATGTCAAGTGAGTCAAATCAAGTGAAACTTATGCCAATTGAGATTTGTGTCAAGTGAGTCAAATCAAGTGAAACTTATGCCAATTGAGATTTATGTCAAATGAGTCACTTATTTCAAGTGAATTTTATGTTCAATAAAGCTCACTGCCATTTATAATTTATGTCAAATGAAACTTGACTCAAGTGACTTTTATGTCAAGTGATTTTTACGTTAAATGAAGAATCAAGTGAGTCAAATCAAGTGAATTTAGGGACAGTTAAGATTTATGTCAAATGGGTCACTTATTTCAAGTGAGTTTCATGCCAAATGAGGCTTATACTATTTATAATTTATGTCAAATGAGACTCGGCTCAAGTGACATTTATGTCAAGTGATTTTTACGTCAAGTGTCTTTTATGTTAAGTGCTTTTATATTAAATCAGACTTATATCAAGTGAATCTTATTAAGTGAACCAAATACCAATTATAATTTTTGTTAAATGAGACTTATGTCAAGTGAGTTTGTCAACTGATGGATTTGATACCAATTTATGCCAAATGATAAATATCAAGTGATTGGTTCTAAGAAATGCGCCTCAAACGACAAAGACAGACATACAAATGACAGAGTAATTTTTTGAAATTGTTGAGTACAGCATATATAATATATATCTTATTCCAGACGTATAAGCGCACAAAAGGAAAATAAATATTACAACCATTGTCGTAAAAAGTGTAATTCGGTAAAAGAAATGGGTCTTAAAGTAAAATAAAGAATGCGGAAGTAATGTTTCCAACTGTCCTTTTTATTCACTTTGAACGACGCATATCCTGTTTGCAATGATCGTCATTCCCCCCTCTCTCTCTCTCTCTCTCTCTGCCTCTCGATTTATGTTGGACATTATTTTTAAGAAGCAAAAGCCCAGAAGAACTTTTAAAGGGTTTTGTAGCATGTCCAAGAAAGCCATTATGTTGTTTCGCCGGTCATTGGCCACGATTTCATAGAGTAATTTTCGAGAGCTCGTTAAAGAGCAAGGGGAATGTACTTAAATGGACATTAAATATTTATACGAATCACGATGATTTTTAAAAGTATGTAAAGACACTAATTCTCTCTCTCTCTCTCAATTTTCAAATGTGTCGCGGTCAAAATAAAATTAAAAACCCTCATTATACTTGTGATCAACATCAAAGAAAAAAAAAAAGGATTATTAACTCCAAAATACATTCACTAAATTATTTTATACCCTGCGCTCTCATTTCAAGGTATATTAACTGCTCCCAGAGAAAAAAAAAGAATACGAAGCAATCGAATAATAATTTTCTTTCTTGATAAAACTAATTGACTGGGTAATATGAGACGAAAACAGGATTAAAATATTTATAAACTCGCATATTATTAATTAAAAGGCGTATAACCGGTTGAACTAATTCGCCTCTGCAGTTTTCATATTTGAAATGGACCATTTAGAGAATCGTTATATTATTTAATTTCAAGAAAAAAAAAATTTTTTGGCAACGACTTTTTCGAGAGAGAGAGAGAGACAGAGAGAGAGGATTTGGTGCGGTTTCTATAATATTAATTGACTGTGTGATGAATTCGCTATATATACGTTTTGAAATTCCAAGAAGTGCTTCTCTCGCTTTATTATCATTATCATTATCGTTACCATTACCATTATTATTACTCACGAGGCGGCATGTGTTCTCTGTGTAATAATAATCTTGATTGTCTCTCTACGCTCGCACGCTACTTTGGCGCGCTACATCCAATTACATTTCGCGTAAGACCGAAAGTCATAAAGGACGTAAAAAATGAGAACCAAGAGAGACACACATATTTATTATTTTATTATTACATATTTTTGAGATCATCGCAAAAGAAATTGTTAATTCATATGATAATATACTCACCTGGCTAATAATTACTATATAAAATCGGTCTCGTTATATCCGATCATCACCGCGGACCAATGTCATATTCCGTATACATATAACCAAAATTGCACGCATGGAATCGTAATTGCCTCACGAGAAGATATCATTTTTATCATTATCTTCATATAATATATAATATGTATAATCACACATTAAATTCGCCAAGTAACAAGAAAATTAAACTTCATAAATTTTTCAGACCATTTCTTAAGGAACTGGAAAGAATAAATTACACCAGGATAATTATTACGTGTGTTTGTTAATTTTTATCCAATTTGATATTATAACTTTTGTTATTTTGTCATGAGATAATTAAAATATTTTTGATATAACACACTGAAAAAAAAATTTATTTGATTCAAATAATGAATTACTTGACTATTATCAAATAAATATTTATTTGTATCAAATAAATTTTATTTGAGTCAATTAAATGGTATTTGACTCAAATACAAAAATTATTTGACTCAAATACAAAAATTACTGATTTAATTACAGTTTATTTGATTTAAATACAAATTATTTGGTTCAAGTAAATATTTATTTGATAATAGACAAGTAATTCATTATTTGAATCAAATAAATTTTTTTTCAGTGCATTATATTAAAATTGTAAGATATTTCTATTGATGGCCAATTACTTATTGGAGTTTGTTTCAAAGTTGCGCTATAATCTGATATAGAATGTATCAAAGTGCACTACACTATAATACATCTGCCTTGACACGAAGGGTACATCGATCCCCAAGCACTCAAACCTGTCTCTGTCGGTTTAACTCTTTGAATAATACCGGTCGTTTTCAGACCACATATGTCGCAAACCGGTAGGATTACATTTTAAATAAAATTTTCCCCTGTTCTTACAAATACGAAACATATATATAATTTTTAAAACCGATATTCATTAGGAGAAAAAAGTTATTACACTCCCAGGGGCATAAATTTTGGTTAAATACCAGCGAGTCAATTTTATGTGTTATTTCTATTAATTCTGAATAATAATTGTTTTAATTCTTCTTTCAGTGGCGAAAGGGGCGGAGCCGGGATAGTGTGCTAGAGAGAGACGTAACGTAACTTCTCTCTTGCGCTCACGTTCCTGGTTTGACTACGCCCCGCCCTTTTGTTACTTCCGTACGTTCTGCGGTTGCGCGAGTAACGAATGGGCGTAGCCTACTCTGAGAAGTTACCTTACGTCTCTCTCTAATACACAGACCTTGTCTCCGCCCCTTTTGCCACTGGCTTACTTTAAAACAGAAATAAAACTCCAATTGCAATTTTGACATACATAAATACTAAAAATTGATGTTAAAAATCTTAAAATTAAGAACAACATTAAACTGAATTTACAAGCGATGTAATTTTACTTCTGAGTGACAAACTTGTCATTAGTAATTCATTATATACAAAAATGGGAATACTGTACCATTGCGACGTGATCGTCATTTAAAAAATGCGCGACACGTAATTTGACCTGAATTGATAAATCGAAATTGTTTGATGTTTGCGATTGGGAATGTAAAATGCTGTAATTGACATTACATCATAAAATCGTCTTGTCAAAGTGAACCAGTCCGCTCCAGACACGGTACTGACAAACTAACATTGCCAGATAGGGTCGGGGACGTGAGACAGGGAGTAAAAGGGGCAGGCAGGCAGGCAGGCATCGTGCGAATAAATAAAGCTATCTCGCCTCGCATTTATCATTCGCTATCCAAGCGGTCCTCGTAAATCTGCTCCGCTGTCGGACCAGCCAGCCAGGCAGCTTGCCTTCTTCCTACCAACTCTCGACTCTTGTCTGCTCCCCGTCGATAAGACCCCGTGTAAAAGGGCAATATGCTCCATCTCAACGCAGTATTCGACTTCATAATAATACATTACCCGCACGTTTCTAAACTCTCCTTTTAGAATTTAATTTCCCCCCGTCAACTTCAATTGGCCACGATTTTAATAGTTCACCATGCTAATTCACTATTGGGTCAATCCACTGATAGTTGAGAATTAATTTAGTTATGAATCTTGCAGTTAGGAGACCAGAGGGGAGTTCTATTTTCAAATATCTTGCAGTTACGAGACCCAATTTTTTTCCATTCCCAACTGGAAAAACTAATAGTTAAGAACTAATTTAGTTATTAATATTGGAGTTACGAGACCATAGTAGAGTTATAATTTTAAATATCTTGCAGTTACGAGACCAGAGTAGAATCCTATTTTTAAATACCTTGTAGTTACGAGACCAGAGTAGAATTCTATTTTTAAATACCTTGTAGTTACGACAACAGAGTAGAATTCTATTTTAAAATATCTTGCAGTTACGAGACCAAAGTAGAGTTCCATTTTAAAATATCTTGCCATTTCGAGACCAGCGTAGAATTCTATTTTTAAATACCTTGTAGTTACGAGGCCAATGTAGAATTCTATTTTTAAATATCTTGCAGTTGCGAGACCAGAGTAGAATTCTATTTCAAAATATCTTGCAGTTACGAGACCAAAGTATAGTTCCATTTTAAAATATCTTGCAATTTCGAGACCAGAGTAGAATTCTATTCTTAAATACATTGTAGTTACGAGACCAGAGTAGAATTCTATTTTAAAATATCTTGCAGTTACGAGACCAAAGCAGAGTTCCACTTTAAAATATCTTGCAGTTACGAGACCAAAGTAGAATTCTATTTTAAAATATCTTGCAGTTACGAGACCAAAGTAGAGTTCCTTTTAAAATATCTTGCAATTTCGAGACCAGAGTAGAATTCTATTTTAAAATATCTTGCAGTTACGAGACCAAAGTAGAGTTCCATTTTAAAATATCTTGCAATTACGAGACCCGCCTTTGTTTCAATTCCCACCGGTAAAAAAAATTTCCAAACGCGCTAATTGCACGTCTATTTCCTTTCGCAATTACTGTCTTGTTATTTTTAGCACTCATTAAAACCCAATTTTATTCATATAACAAAAAAAAAAAACAAAAAGCAGTGAAAAATAAAAAAAAAATTTACTACATCCTTTTACAACTGGGTTCTTACAAATACAAAAGCAAATTTGCATTATTCGGTTGAATTTCCGTGGTATGAAATATATATTTAAACTGAACATAATGAACATCAGATACACCTTAAAAAAACATTTTCGTGAACATAAAAGAAACATTTGAATAAGGCGTCAAAGAG
>JUFY01023315.1:5448-41856 GCA_001855655.1 Leptopilina clavipes | reverse complement strand
GGGGGGGGTTGGGGGAATTTCTATCGCTGTTGGGAACTTCTTACACCGTTATAAATTGTGCGAAAAAGAGTTATTTATAAAATATTTTACCATTCACGAGCAATAAATGTTTAGATTTAGTAAGTAAAGGGAACATTTTTACCAAAAAAAAAAAAAAAAGTAATCCTTGTGATCGATAAACGTGTTCATTATCCAAGACAAGCGGGGAATGAGAAGGCAGTAACGTTTCAAATCTACAGCCTTTTCTTTTCTCAAGCGGCCAATTTCAACGTATAATCATATGCAAACGTGGCTATAAAATGGCAGCTCGGGAATATGAGAGGCTTATATACGAATCGGCATCTCTCGCTATATGGTGGACCTTAAAATGAAAGTGCAATTCTAAAGTATGGCGTTGTTTACTCCACTGACATATAAGTATATATATATATATATACATCCCCGCGCGCACTCACGATTAGCGCCATGTAGGTCCGACAGGTAATTTCAAAAAGGCGATAAAATATTACGCATATTATGTGTCGGGGCTATTTTATAAATTTTTATATACGCACTTTTTGAACTTATTCTTTTTTTTGTTCTTAATAAAAGAGTCTGAAATTGTAAATTATTTAACATGATTTAAAATTTTTCAATTAATAAAAAAATTATGAGGGGTGCACCCCTCATGGGGGTCCGTTCACGATGATCTCCAATTATTCCAGAGTGTTACATTTCCGTAGAAATCTTAAAGTCAATTCCAATTACGTGACTGGAAAACCTTAAGAGTTATAAATTTTCTTTGATGGTAACTAGATTTTTTTGCAACATAGGACATTTTTCCCCCCTTGGCTTTTTTTGATTTTCTCTCATAAATGATTGATCTAGAGAATAAATTGACGGCAAATGGTAGCAATGCCGTTTCCCTATTTGAAAGCCATAGCAACTCGTGAAAGTTTCTAATATAATGCATTTAAGTGTAAAATTGTTACAGTACAAATTGGAACAAACAAGTATTTTTAGAAGAAAAAAAATAACGTATGTAATGTATTCTAATTGGTGTTGAATGAATGTAAAAGTGATCTCGACTGTGAGAGAGAGCGAGCGCCACCTACGAGCGTTCGCGCGGGAGAATTTGAATTTCAGAAAAATTTATTATTCATTTACGATGAAAATGAAAAGAAAAATGATTTGATTTTAAAATAGAATTTATATTTCGGTTCGTGGGAATATGAGAGTTAATTATCAAATCTCACGCAACAAAACGTCTGTTCTCACCCAGAATCACTTCTGTCGACATTCAAATGGTCGCCTTTCGCAATAACAAGACAGTTTCGCATTGGCGCTTCTATTTTTGTCGAGAGAGCGAAGTTCTGGCGTTCCAGTATATACATGTATATATGTATGTAGACGTCGCATTTTGCGATGAGAGAAACAAACTGTAAAGGGGCAAAGAAAGAGGGCGGAGGTTGAGTCAGTAAATTCTTTATACTGCCGTTTAAATCAGCGTGAGATGAAAGGCAGAGGAACGCGCGATAGCATTTCGGGATTTTAATGCGCTCGAGCATTAGATCTCTTTGATCCGCTTATGATGATGATGATGATGATGCCACTGTTACAGTATGCAAGTCACTATGTCAAAATAATCTGCTTGTAGATTATAGTTCCCCCTATTTGGGAATTGGCACCATGTTTTGCAAAACTATACAGGATGTTCACTTGTGAAACGAATGTTTATAGAATGTCACAAAAAAGGTATAGACATTATTTTTCCAAGCCTGCCAGATGACGCCTTAATGCACCCTGAATGGTTCGCTGATCGTCATTTTATTAACACCAGAAGTGAAAGACACAAACGTCTTCCCCTAATTTATTTGCCAGACTTTAATTGATCTTCAGTAACAAAAATATATTTAGACAGAAAAAAAATTGACTCAAACATTTTTTTTAATAAACTATTTCCAAAAAAATTTTTCACTTAAGAAAAATTGAATTGAAATATTGAATTGGAATAAAAAATAAATTCATAATAAAGACTCAGAACCTCAATTACGTGAAATAGAAATCAAAACAAACGGTTCGTGTTCGCTCGGGTAGTGACGAACGTTTCCGAGTCTGCACGAGCAGTTACGAACCGTCACGAACCATTTATTTTCCGCCATTTACAATTATACTGTAGCATATTTCACTGTAGACAGTGTAGACTGAATTATTTACACAAACGGTTTTTTTCTTTACATTTTATTAAAATTATGTAATAATAATAATATTAATAATTTTATTCATTATTTAATAAATAACAAAAATTGAAGAATACAGGAGTCATAAATCATTATCGATTTTCTATCACTTGTGGCATAATCATACACTTATATTAAATACGATACTATCAGGAAATATAAAGTCATTATCATAAATTAACACTTAAGGAGAATTGACCCATTGACATAAATAACAAAATTTAATAAGAAAGATAAAAGACATGGATTAATTTAGACAAATTTCGAAAGTTGTTCCTTTGAAGTTTTTATAATTTAACTGTCTGTACACTGAGTAAACTGCCTTTATTAATCTTAACTCGATCTTAAATTCATATTCGGATATAGAATAAATACGAGCGAGCCAATATTCCTGTTAATTAAGACCCACCGTGATTCGACTCATTGACATAACTCATTAACGTAAATAAAGATACGAAATAAAATTGAAAGAAAAATAAAATAAAACACACATTATGAATTTCTTGTTAACTTTTATATTAATTCCTTTCATCGACAATATTCACCTGTTTTTAGAATTCTCTCAATTAAATTTAAATTTTCTATAATTATAATCGTCTGTTCTTATTGAAACGGAGAACTTGATTAATTATACAATTACAAAAAAAAAAATTCATTTGCTTTTAAATGTCAGATTAAATCAATTTTACATTTAAAAAATCAACGATTGAAATTATATAGGTATCTTCTGGAGATTGAAAATGAGTTATTGATCGTTAAATGTGTATTAAAGTATCATTTATATCAAATATTCAAAAGTGTTAAGTAACCATTATTAAATTATGAAGGCACTGTTGAATAATTATTCTTTCAGTTTTTAATTAGAATTGTTACCATACGCTTTTTATGATTTATTATTACGCTTTGTTGGATTGGATATTGTCAATATGTCCGCAGTATTTTTTTTCTTAATATTGTAGAAAAAAAATTATTAAGAATTAATAGTCTTTTATTATACAACAGCGCTAGCTCAGAATTTCACTCTAAAAGTATAAAGTAAAAATAGCTGAGAATTCTTTTAAAAAATATAAAACTGAAATAATAGTTATCAAAGAAAAATTATTTGATAAAAAACAATATTTCACTTTGGAAAACAAGGTCGCAATGATTTTTCCTGAACTTGTATTAATTCTAAGTCAGTCGATGGAGGCGCATTCTGGCAGTTTGGAATTTATGTGACAGTCATATTTCGCAAGTTACGAGTAGTAATTCCCGGCCACCGGCGATTTATAGTCGCGGGTGTCCCTCCTGCGCCATTAATCCTTTCCTTTCACCCTCCCGAATCGAACTTCCACCTATCCTATATTCTTGTGGCAGAAATCTATAGTTATATCCGCTCCTTTTCCAATCCTTTCCCTTGGACATAATCCCAGGGCACTTTGCCCTCTTACGTTGATCTTCTTTACACACTGATCAAGTCCAATGATTGTACGATCAACGACTGAGATTAAGTCCGTCGATTTATGGAAACACTCGTTTCTATATGTCAAAAACGATCGTTAAAGTCACAGTAAATCAGTAAGCGCTTGACCTGGACTTGACTCTGCAAATTAGAAGTATTAGTCTACATTGAACATTCTCAATCTGCTCCGATATCAATACCTGATTTTCGTGATTTACTTTCAGGGAGAAATATATGTGACCTATTTGAACTTCAATTGAAAGTGACTGTAATTTTTATTCCAGTTTGACTCAGCAATTGGATAGCAGAGACGATTTTCGATTACGAAGAAGGATTATGCTGATTTTCTCCAGAATAACCAGTAAATTCATTGATCCCACTTGGATGGATGCAGAACTTATGGGAATTATTGAAGCAATAGGGGAGACATACTTATTGAGCTTATAAATTATTTACCTTCAGAGGCGATCAAGACAAAGTTCAACAAGAGCATACATCAACTGCTTGGGGACAAAGGGTCAGTGAAACCCCTTATTCCCAAGATCATAATTGATATTATGGTTGCAGACACAATTATCCAAGAATATGACGAACTAAACATGATCATAAACATTTTTTTTTCATTCCAGTTTTGACCAGTGGGATTTAACTGACGGTAAATACTTCAAGAGTGAAATTCTGAGCTTGTGAATTCTGAATTGAATTCGTAAATATCGAATCAAGAAACAATTATTTCTTATGGTAGTAAACATTTTTCCAAACGGAATAAAATTCCGAAACGTTAGTTTACAAAAATATTTTAATGTTTCTTGGAAATATTCCATGAGGGGCTTTTGGAAGAATTGTAGTACAACTTGTTTAGATATGATTCGTGAGAGCGTTGCGCACTTTCATCGCAAGATGAGATAAAATTGCAGTGAAATACAAGTTGGGAAAATTTATCTTGTCTTGTTGAATTTTGTGCGAGTCTGTGAGACGAGAAAAGGGAAATTGCTTGTCGAGTTGCAAGTCTCCAAGTGCAAAAGGTGAGTGTGGCAAACGTTTCTTTGAGCTGGGAAGTTCAACTGATTGGCGTGAAGCTCACTGAGCACGTTGACTCTCATAATAAAGAGTAAAAATCACTGGCCTTTACTGTCGCGTCCATCAAACGCTAAAATTACATTTCATACATGAATTCTAATCTTGAAATACTCACTTATGTAACTTCTCCTCTAAAAAAATATTACACTGTTCATAATAAATACATTCCAAGTAATTAATTAACGCTTAGTCAAAACAGACAAGTTTTGAATTAATTTAACGGTGCTAACAATTGTTAAAAATACTTTTAATATTCCTATCACCAGAGCAGGAGATGAAATCATTGTTTTTATCCATCACTGTGGAAATAAAGTGCGTCATGAATCTTTCATTCGTTGATATGTGCCTAAAAGTGAGGAGTTTTTGTACATCTGCGAGCATCTGTGTTAAAGGGGAATTTACGCAGTGCGTTTGGATAACTTGCTAAAAGCAAAGCTCTATCCGGTTTCTTTGTCGGGAGTGTGCAAACGAGACAAAATATACGATCATCGGGTAGAAAATGTTCACGAACTTTCTTGCCGTCTCTAATCCAAGATGTGCGGAGAACGTGACTTGTGTATTACTCTTTGGCACACCTTTTCCATCGTAGCATGTGCAATAGTTTCCGTTTTACGTTCGTTGATTTCCAGCTCTTAGAGGATACCCGTCTAAAAGTTGGTGCCACAAATACTGGAAAGATGTCTTAAAACGTTATGACTTGGAAAAACGATGAATTTAAGTTGCAAGTGGAAAAGATTTAAATTTCTTCTCTAGACATGTCCTCTAGGTCTTATATGTTCAAAAAAAAGTTCTTAATATTTAACTGTGTCGTAAAAGTTAGATAATGGATGTTTAGTATTAGTTTTTCCTTTTTGGAAAAGTCTCGTGGTGATAAACATTTTACCAAACTGGATCAGTCGGAATCGTTGATTCCAAGATTATGGAAGAATTGTTCTGCAGACATGAAGACTTCTAATGATAATGCTGTTTAATTTGATAGAGTCCTTCCTGCCTGGATCACTTGGCATAATGAGTTTGGACATCATGATAGAATGATGTCCAGATTGATCTTCCAGTTTGGACCAGTGGAATTCAACTGACGGTAAATACTTCAAGAGTGAAATTCTGAGCTTGTGAATTCTGAACTGATTTCCTAAATCATTATTCAGTTGGTGTTCCTAACATATCTAATCGGATCTGATTCCAGTGAGCTGCAGTAGGTGGGTCAGAGAGTAACCCTCCAGACCCGCGACTTTCAGATCGTGATGATAGACATTTTACCAAACCGGATCAATCGGAATCGTTGATTTCGAAATTATGGAAGAATTGTTCTGCAGACATGAAGACTCCTAATGATAATGCTGTTTAATTTGATAGAGTCCTTCCTGCCTGGATCACTTGGCATAATGAGTTTGGACATCAAGGTTGAATGATGTCCAGATTGATCTTCCAGTTTTGACCAGTGGAATTCAACTGACGGTAAATACTTCAAGAGTGAAATTCTGAGCTTGTGAATTCTGAACCGAATTCCTAAATCATTATTCAGTTGGAGTTCCTAACATATCTAATCGGATCTGATTCCAGTGAGCTGCAGTAGGAGGGTCAGAGTGTAACCCTCCAGACCCGCGACTTGCAGATGTTGATGATAGACATTTTACCAAACCGGATCAATCGGAATCGTTGATTCTGAAATTATGGAAGAATTGTTCTGCAGGCATGAAGACTCCTAATGATAGTGCTGTTTAATTTAATGGAGTCCTTCCTGCCTGGATCACTTACCATAATGAATTTGGACGTCAAGGTAGAATGATGATCTCATTAATTGTCCAGTCTTCACCAGTGGAATTGAACTGACGGTAAATACTTCAAGAGTGAAATTCTGAGCTTGTGTTTTCGAAGTAGGTCCCCAAGATTTTTTGCACATTCATCACTTTAACTCTACGCCTCATTCTGTTGGATTACAAATTACAGAAAGTATTTTGGGTTTGATGTAAAATTTATATTGTAAATTCGAAATCCTCCCACCCTTTAATTCTAAAATGGGTCACACTCTAAATTACCCACACAAAGAAATAGTTAATGAAGATAAATGCATTTGAAACGAAATAAAGAAGTAATATTGTTCTTTATTTAAAATCGTTGCGGTTAATTGACGAAAAGCCGGCGAGCTCTGGAAATAAAATTAAAATTGACAGTAGCACTTGGTTGTTGCGCCTGAAATTGCCATTCGTTATCGGTTGAATAACTGACAGAGGTAATTGAGACTCTGGCGCGGCAGCCTCATACATCTGACGGAACGATAATAAACTGGTCAATTATGGCATATCGGGAGGAGAATCGAGTTCCATTCTTGAAGGCGGTATAGCTTCCGGCCAGACTTTCACGGGACTCTTGGAACTAGCAAGCCGTCAATTAGTGCCATCGCCAGTGTCCGTGAGATGAACTTTTTTTCCCTCTTCACAAAGAAATTTTATGGCAGTCATACACGTCACACAGTATACAGTCCACATTTAAACATTAGTGCCCGATTAGCAGTCGATTAAGCCTGTCGTGTCGAGTCGTTAAGGAGATATGAGAATAAACTAAAGACGTGAATTACGAGATACTTTTTTTATATTTTCAGATAGCTTTTGTAAACTCACTTGCCATTCAATAGCGTCATAAATTTTAACATATTATTCATTATTTTTTTTCATTCTGTGTGGTAAGTTAAATGTTTGTCATTTAATGCCTTAACTGGTGGAATTTTTCAAAATCACGTTACATAAACTTTAATCCAATGCTGTAAAACTTGTTTTAACACAATAAACACGTCTCATGGGTAATAATTTTTTTTTTTTTTTTGTAAAATGAACGATTCAAAATAATTGTTTCTCAAAACGATTTTGTTTGACGACAATAAACTTTTTTTTCAGTGGACAATAAAATTGCTTTTTTATTTTATGATGTAAGATTAAAATAACAAGTTTTTGGAATACAAAAATATGTGCGACGTGTTATTTTTTTTATAACTTATATTTAAAATGACATTTTGTTTTATAGCTTGGCAGATAAAATATTTTTTATAATGCCCTATTGGAGGTAATTTAAATGATGGACGGTAAAATTCACTCGAAAGGGCATTGGAGAACAATTTCATCGCAAGGGGTCGGGAAGGGGGTAGGGGGCATAAAATCAATGGGCGAATGATTGCTCATCGTAACAAATGATTATTACGCAATGGGTTCGTGGAACGAACATCAATTTCATTCGACTCGCGACGTGGGGCACGTTTTGCGAGGAAAATATTTTTCGATATTGCGGCGTTGGCACGACGGCTCAATTACGGCATATCCTAATTACGGGTATCGTAATCGACGCCATTTTAATGGTTCTAAATAACTGTATTTTCATGCATGCAACGAAAAGTATCGAGCCAAGTTTGCACACATATAATTTAACTGTCTATTTTGCTTGCAAAATCTTGTTGAATAATAATTACAGTAACTATTGGATTAGTGCTTTTCGCGGAAAAATTGTTATCCTCTCCGACTTCTCATTTATTTAAACGGGTGTACAAGATCTAGGAAAGCGATATTAGAAAAGATCTAAGATGATTTTCACGTTATGAGAGGATGGTAATAGAAAAACACTTAAATTAGTTTATACAATTTATTTATCAGGTGAATATTTAAAACCATTTGCACACACACACAGTGGGACGAGCAGTCAAGATGTAGTCGTCGAAGTGTATCAGTCCAGTCAAAAAGTAGCAGCGATCACAATCAATGCTCGACCAGTCTTGGGCCGTTCTAATTAATCAACGCTCAACCAGTCTTGGGCCGTTCCAATTAATCAACGCTCAACCAGTTTGGGAACGTTCCAGTTAACCAACACTCGGCCAGTCTTGGGCCGAAACGAGTACTATGAAGGAGGGCCAATTTCCTGAATCTATACCTATCGCCAGGCTTGGGCCAGCACTCCGCCAACGTTTTGATGATTTCGTCCAACTGTGACACCCAAGTAGACTAATCTCGTCCTCATTATCTAAAATAAATCTTAGGTGGAATTCTGAATCTGTTCTTTTATTGTAACAAATAATTTCACTCTATAAATATGGTTAATTTTTCTTTCCTGAAAACATTTTTAGTTTAGTCACTAATCACTTCTAAATTATTATCATTGCTATAGTCGTTTTATGTCGTCGTCAGTGAATTTAACGTTAAATGATGTCTCGATAGTTCAACTATTATTTGCCCCATTCCCAATAAATCAGTCATTCAATCTCAATTATTCTAAATGAGATACAATTTAAGTTCTATAATATCCCAATGACTATCAATAATATGTGAATTTTCAGGATAATGTGCACTAGAATTTGAAATATACGAAAACTAACAATTTTAGAACAAATTTCTTCATTTCTTCCCTTTTTGCAATGTACAAGTCAATAATATAACTTTACGATTGTTTTTATTCTCGAGATATGAAAAAAAAAATAATTTAATACATTTGATTTTTTTTACATTGAAAGAACGCTTTTGCGAATGCATTTGAAAAGAATATCGTGACTGTCTAGGTGGCATCGTTCCAGAATATCTCCCAATTTCCGCATCGATAATAAAATCCGGCACAAGTGTGTTGTATTGGCTCTGGCATTTATTGCAAATAGACTTGCAATACTTATTGAGTCGTAACTATAATAAAAGAAATATTTGGAAAAAAGCGACATTCTTAAATGAACTGTTTTGAAAATTTGTTGGTCATTTTTAAATTTAGATCTTGTATGTTTTACTGAAGATGATAAATTTTCTTGCTAAAATAGACTAACCCATCATCGTATTAACTTCCTGGCACATGGAGCAGAACATTTGAATTGAATTGTAATAGCGTAAATGTTACTGTTGACTACTTCTAGGTTCTTATACTTCAAGGGAGAAATTCTGAGCTAATATCATTTACTGGATTTGCAAAATTTAATGATTAGATAATTCTTGGTATCCCAGACTGTGTTTAGGAAGACTTAGACCTTTGGGAGCCCTGGTACAATTTTTTATTGCAGAGCAAAACATCTGAATTAAATTGTAATAGTTTCATTTTTACTGCTGACTACTTTTAGGTTCTTCTCACTTCAAGGGAGAAATTCTGAGCTAATATCATCTACTGGATTTGCAAAATTTGATGATAAGATAATTCTTGGTATCCTAGACTGTGTTTTGGAAGACTTGGAACTTTGGGAGTCCTAGTAAAATTTTTAATTGCGGAACAGGACATTTGAATTAAATTATAATAATGTAATTGTTACTGCTAACTACTAAGTTTTTCTCACTTTTAGGGAGAAATTCTGAGCTAAGATCATTTACTTGATTTGCAAAATTTGATGAATAGGTAATTCTAGGTGTCCAAGACTGTGTTTTGGAGGACTTAGACCTTTGGTAGTCCTGGTAGAATTATTAATTGCGGATCAGGAAAATATTTATTTATGGGGTGAAATTATTAGTTATAGTAACAGAAAAAGCTCAGAATTTTACCTATGAAAAATCTTTTTTTTTAACGACGTAAAACGAGTCCTGGTAAAAGTTTTAATTGGTTTTCGCAATTGAGGGTTTTCTGCATGAGAAGATTGTAATGAATTTTAGAATGCCTTTCTTTGATCTCTCTTGGTATGATAAGGGTGGCTATCCTGGAGTTATGATCCTTTTCTCAAAGTTCAAGACGTAGAACAACCTTATTAAATCTTCGTTGGCAAATTCAGCCTTATTCTCACCTTCTTTATGAAGTTGAAAAGAAATCTTTTAACTGCTTTACATCACCGAAAAAAAATTCACGCGCAAAATATAATTTACGTCGATGTAAAAGACCCAGCAGGGCAATAAATCACAAAAAAATACTAGGTGAAGCTCATGTATATTTTATGGGAAATTGAACTCCAGCTGCTTGGTGGCTCAAACCCCCTTGGTCCTGTCCACGTACACTCTCTTCTCTCTTTCTTCTCTAATCTCCTTTACGCTGCAAACGTTCGCCCATAAATTTAAGCGTTAACGACTCGAGGGCCCGCCAGGGAAAACTGTACTGACGTTCTACTTGATTTCTCGTTAAGTCTTGCCTTTCATAGTCCACGTAAACTATACAGGTTGCACACGCGCACGAAAGAATCGAGAAAGCAACAGATTATCAAAGACGTCGATCGAGTTGAGATCGTTAGACTGCGGAACTTTTCCATGGACAAGTTAAGAAGGTCGGTTTGAAGTGAAACTCCACCATGTCCCCTAACATCATTAGGATCTTCATCGAGATTCCCAGACGAGAGTACAAATCTTTAATGATATTGCCTCCGATATTGGAAGTCTTATACAAGCTAAAATGGCTCCAAGCCTTTTTCAAAGCGTGAGAATGTAAAGAAAACTGTCGCGTGTTTGTAATCTTTTATTTTTCCTATTCTGTATAGAGAAATCGTACAGCGCATATTTTAAGAAAATGGTTTCTGTCCTTTTAGTCTATTTTACAAAAGCAGCCAGTGTACCTAGGTAAATTAATTTGAGCGCTATTATTCAGGTGGAATAAGTATGATGACGTTTTTAGTAAGAAATATGTGTAACGATATGTAACGCACCCAGAGAGATCTGACACACTTCATCCGAAATATGTGTATGTACATCTATTTTCAAGAGAACAGAGTCTGTTCGCAAGGGTGACATTTAAATAGAAACATCTGTACTGTCTACAAATGAAAACTAAAGTGTTATGTGTGAAGCAGCTGCAACGTATTTTGCACGCGATAGACATTAAATTTTATCACTATAATTAGAATGCAAGGTTCATTATTGAGAGTGATGCGTGAAAATTTGTTCTTTTCACGTCAATTTTGGTAATTAAGAAGGCCATGAAAATATAATTCGAAATCATTAATAATAAATTCAACAACGATAATGCCTGGAACACTTGTTATATTAAGGTTGGACGTCAAGGTACAATGGTCTGCATGTCGATTAACTGTTTAGTAGACACCACTGGAATTCAACTGACGATAAATACTTTTCGGGTGAAATTCTGAGCTTTCGAATTAAATTCGTGAATCATTATTCACTTGGACTTCTTGGCATATCTAATCTGATCTGATTCCAGTGAGCTGCAGTAGGTGGCTCAAAGAGTATCCCTTTAGATCCGCGATTTGGAGTGCCTTACCCAGGTACAAAAAGTCTAACAGGTACTGGAAAATGTTTTAGAGAAGCCAAGAAGCTGGTAGGTGATGATGCAAAAGGTCAAGAAGAACTTTTTTAGAAGGAGTTGTGATCTAGTGTTTTCGAAGTAGGTCCTTAAGGTTTTATGCAAATTTTTCTGCATTGTGGTCAGAACCACATAACCTAGGTTTTAATCCAGGTATCTGGTTAAACAGATTTTTCACTACAGGCGAGAAAAAAAATTACAAATTACATATTTAGTAAAATTAAATTTTAAAGAAAAAATAATTCATACTCTATACCGGTTTTTGGGAGGAATATGTACATATTCTACATTTAAATATTAAGCGAGCGATCAACAGGCACTTATTAGGATTATGAAAGGTATCGCATAATATCGTCCGCCAATCTCGAAGTTTCGCTTCAACATAGAAACATCCATGTACGTCGAGATAATTAGTTTAGTATCTCCACGATGTGTGATTACCGGACGTAACAAACACGTAGATACATGGCATTCTTGATTGTCATCATTAACGTCACGCGTAGGGTGTTAACTTGTTCTATCTTCCATAGTACCTCGACACACATAGTGCACGAAAGCACGAAATGCAGATCTGGCACATCACATATATACATTCCGCCAGAAAACAAATTCTCTCTTTGTGAATATTGAAATAATTTTTTCGCAGAAAAACGATCTGGGGTGTTTAAAAAATAATTAATAATTGTAAAATATTTTTTTAATGGAGTACAATAGAGATAATTGGATTTCTATTAAAGGATTTCCACAAATGAATACTTGGCCTCCAATTAAAGCTACTATCAAGACTCGTTTTATGTCATTAAAATAAACATTACAGATAAAGTTTTATAGGTGAAATTCTGAGCTAGTTCTGTTGAAATAACAAATAATTTCGCTCTATAAATAAATATTGGCCTGCTCTGCAATTAAAAATTCTACCAGGACTCCCAAAGGTCTAAGTCCTCCAAAACACAGTCTTGGATACCTACAATCATTGGTACCTACCTACAATATTTAATCATCGAATTTTGCAAATCCATTAAACGATCTTAGCTCAGAATTTCACCCTTACAGTGAGCAGAACCTAAAAGTAGTCAGCAGTAAAAATTTAACTATTACAATTTAATTCAGATGTTTTGCTCTGCAATTAAAAATTGTACCAGGACTCCCAAAGGTCTAAGTCCTCCAAAACACAGTCTGGGATACCTAGAATTATCTAATCATTAAATTTTGCAAATCCAGTAAATGATATTAGCTCAGAATTTCTCCCTTGAAGTATAAGAAAAAAACTGTTTTATAATTTATTGTCCTATTGATTATATCAAGTTCCTAATCTGAAAGATACAATTGAGTAAATCTTCTAATGATTTTTTAATCAGCTTTATCCGAATGAAGACTGTTGATCATCATGAAAACTAATACTGTTTATTGTCTAGAAGCAAAATAGAAGTAGTTGAATGAAAAAAAAACATTAGGGAGACAAAACGTCTCAAATTTCAGCAGAGCCAAAAAAAGAGTCGACTACAGTTTCGAAAATGGATGAGAAGGAGACTCTTTTTGGTGTATCGAGATCCAATCATTTCACGGGAGAGAAGAGAAACACGATCGAACGAGATACAAAGAGAAGTATCCAATTTACAGTGTCGTATTCTGCTTCACGCATCAATGCTATACAGTCGTCTGGAATGTGAAACATTTGGGAGCCCAGCGCAGTTGAAGCGAGAACTGTGGCCTGATTAAAAAGTTGGTCGATCAAGAGGCTCTCTCGGGTCAAATCGATGTGCACTTTTTTTTGTGAAGGGGAAACGGGCAAAATAATTAATCTCGAAACGTGTGAGAGAAAAGATGTGGAGTTTTTTGTACAGCATAAGAGAAGCGCAAACGCCGGCATGTGTATTATGTACCAGAGGAGCCGTTTCGCGTCAAGTGTGCGCAGAATGAAAACTGTCAGCCTCTTTGACAGGACTCTGGGCTCGTGTGACAGGTTGCTAAATGCACAATCGGCCTCGCACACGAAGCCTCATAGCTCGACAACTCGTGTATGAACATCACGATATCCGTGTCCGTTCGCGTCAGAATTTCCCTGTTTTTACAATGAGGCTGACATACAATATTGACGTTTTGCGATCGAAACCTAGACCATTAACCCCTTGACGACAACGTTCGATGACAAATGATGAGCAATTTCAACGTTAAATGAAAATGATTCTCCAAAAATCTTAAAATTTTAGCAACTCTTTATCATCATAATTCAACCTACAATTATTTAGCTTCTATATTCCAAAATTTAGCCTGTGAAATTTTATTTTCCCTTGAAAATACTTAGGGGTTGAGAGAAATTGACAACTCATGTTTTATTGGATGAGATATTAACATCAGCAAGCGGATTTAATAAGAAACTAAGTCGGCGTTTTGACACACCCTAATAGAGGAGGATCATAAAATCCTTTATATACTCGGATCACGTACATTATCCCATATTAGCATATTAGCATGCCGTCAAAACTTGTAATTGGCATTGGGATGTGATCGATATTTTAATTTATACCTAAGGGTTTTTCACCTCAACGACGTTGTCAGTACTCTTTAATGGAGTATAAGGATGACTGGCCTCTGAGTAGAAAATTGAAAACGTGACGCGAACTATTCAGATGTCATACCACCCTTGCCGCCTCAAGTCTCGGAAAATAATAATAAGTAAAAATCGTTTTTGTGCCTTCGAGACACCAATTACTTTGGCAATTACGCGCTTCGCGTAGAAAATAGAATAAAAGAATGGAGAACAAGAAGAGAGACGAGAGAAGAAAAAAAAATATGATGAAAACAAATAAATAGGAGACACGTACAGCATGACATCTTACAGAAAGTTTAACCGCAACTTTTCCTGGCTTATTTGAGAAAGAAAAAATTAGAAGTCATCAAAAAAAAAACTGCTAGGGAATTGAATGTTTAAATTATTAAATTTAATTATTTCAATTTCTCGTTTTCAGAGAGCAAAACTAAATTACTTAGCAAGATAATGTGTATCACAATTACTGATATATCGATGACAAGAAAATTTAATGGAAGTGACATTTAAAACGACGTTTTGTGTCATTAATAATAATTCATGAACAAAATATAATTACTTAAAATAGGATATTTTTTAAAACGAAAATAAATCTTTCATTACGTGAAATATTATCGAGTCTTTAGTTAGTAATTTAAAAAAACCTTTTCCTGGATCATTCGAATTTTTCCGTTTTAATAAAATATAATTATGATCGATCATGTGTATAATGTGACTATGGAATTTTGCCGGGTCGAGATCAAGTGTAACTTTTTCTCAGAAGATTTGTTTTATGATCAATCAAAGCAATTGACGAAGAAGCCAACATAAAACGACATCGAGAAACAAAGACCGCAATGAAATTAATTCCTTCCAGAGAAAAGTGAATCCCATGAAATAAAATCATTAAATATGGTTTCAATTTAATTTTACCACATTTAAATTTTAATGTTTTTTCGCTATCATGATTAATTTATTCATGTCAAGTCTTATTCAATTTTCAATTTCATTATTTTTGCTGGTTTATTTTCCTGCGTGAGGGGGAAAGGGTGAAAGTTCGGACAGCATTACCCTTGGGTATATTTCAATCATGTTCCGAGTCTATCAATGTCATTTATAACTGTCAGTCTATCCTTTATGGAATATCATAATACGCACGTGTCTTGTCCGATAGAAACGTATTTCTATTATGGAATTTCTAAACTTCAGTTTCATTAAGCAGACAATAACTTAACACTACGTCACTGATACCGTTCAGAGCTTCCGAATGTTGTATATTCTTGAGAGTTATGACATGGGAGGAGACCGTCAAGTCGTAATTTTCAACTCGAAGAATCTTAATACTCTCCTCGGGCAATATTCGTCGTTAATAATATCATCCAACTGAGAACGAACAAAAAAGATAACTGATCATGACTCTTGGAGATTCTGTACTCTGTCCAAGAAGAGCAACTGAATTCTCATGCGCAGTATTTCTGATTTTCAGTTTTCCTAATTCCGGATAGTGTGTTAATTATCATTTTGGTTCGTCCTGTGTAGAAAAATGTTCTAAAATGTCTAGGGTCAAGTCACAAATGCTGACTGAAAAGTATTTTTAGGAATAGCAATTTTTAGATTACATCAGAAAATGTTTTATTTCGTGAAAATCGTATTGTTCGTCTTTCAAGTAATGAAGATCATTCTAATCATTATTCCTCGAGATTCTGAACACTGTTTACGAAGAGCAACTGAATTCTCATGCGCAGTATTTCGGATTTTCAGTTTTGCTAATTCCGGATAGTGTGTTAATTATCATTTTGGTTCGTCCCATGTAGAAAAATGTTCTGAAATGTCTAGGGTCAAGTCTCAAATGCTGACTGAGAAGTATTTTTTGGAATAGCAATTTCTAGATTACATCAGAAAATGTTTTACTGTCAGAATATTTCAGAATAAAAATGATACATGCTTGCCAACAGGTAAACGGCAAACTGATTGTTACCTAGCAGTCAGCTAATGTGATAGCAGTTCAGCATCGTCGGATCATCATAGTCCATCTGACCAGCTAGCCAGAGTCTTACTCACCTTCCATGTAGACACAATTTGTCTTCTATTTTTGACGTGGAATAAAACAGAAAGAGTGGACATAAACAATGGTTATGTGATTTTTTGGATGTTGGGCACAAATGTAGAAGAATAATAATAGAGAATGTAAAAAGGCAATAAGAATTTATGAGGCGCGTTATCACATAGAGTTGCAAGTCAGCTCGTGAGAAGGGATGCCGATCTTGGTTCCCTACATTGTACACACATGTATAGATATATATAGATGAGTTGAGAGAGCGAGTCCAGTTTCGCTGTTGCGCCATTTGTTTCAATCTATGGACAGGGCTAATTGCAAAGAGCACCAAGAGTAACGCTCCGGATGAGTCCGTGCAAAGAGCGATGCTTTTGCAGTGCAGACTATGGTCTCTGTTTTCCACGACATGTACCGGCAACGTTACTTTAACAGGGCCCCGTCGCTCTGTCAGGCTTTCATGGAGACAAACGAGCGACCGGCAATCAGCCGCTGTTAACCCGTCCGACCTTTTGCGCGAACCATTCCTTTTTTTCCGCCCGCCGCTTCATCATAATTTATTGTGACACTGTCACGTTAATAACTCAATTTATTTCACTGGAGGACTCTTATTATTATTATTTTTATGACCAACTCCTGACAGTGCCAGCTGGTCACTAGTCACGCGCGTCTTCTTTCTGATGACAATAATTATTCAACGAGGAAATTCCAAAAAGTTTGAGGGCAAATTTTTAATGTAGTTTATTAGATTCCATATTATTAATTCGTGAATTTACGTTTTTGGAGTATTTTTTTCTTTTTCGGGTAACTTGAAGTTTTAATGAAATTTATAATTGATGCTCCATCAGTGGGGCAGGAAACGTCGTGAGTAAATCATGTGGACGATCTGACCACACAGCGGAAGAACCACCCGCAGTTCGCGATCGAAATCATATTGTGGTGTTCTTTATCACTAGCGTGACTTTCGTTTTGCTTCTACAGCGTGTCGGCATTACATCACGTGACTAATTAAGCTCTCATTATTCTCCATGAATTATGGCAGCAATTCGCCGCCTTTCTCTTTGACAGGACTTACAAACACGCAAACTGCCGCGTCGTCCTCCCACTCTATAAAAGTTGGATCAGTACGTTCAAAATCAAACCGGATGTTCCTTTTGATGAATTTTTAGAGTGTGCTAGATTTTTAACAGCATCATATAGCCACATCACTAAATTGCCACTTGCTATCCATCAAATAATCATCAATTCTTGTTTCTCTTTTTTGCCCTATTCCTCAAATTAAATCCTTCAGGAACTAAAAGGTCAATGGAAGACTAAAGCTTTAGCTCAAGAATCTGAATTGAAGCAACGAAGAGTTTAGGGCAAGCAAGCATCTTTGATGATTCGATTTGCAATTCTGAAAAATTCCATTTATCTGAATTGAAGAAGAGAAGAGTCTGGATCAAGCAATCAAGCATCTTTGATGTTTCGAATTGCAATTCTGGAATGATGATCCAGCTTTGAACCTGGAATCCAAGTTCGATTCTAAGCAAACTAAAATTCCATTGATCTTTTGGACCTGGAGGACTTAATTTGAGGAAGAATCAAATTGGATCAAGCTTCCGGAATTCCGAATCTTGCTAGCTTACTCCAGCCTCTAGATTCGCTCCCTAAAAGGGTGAATCCCTCATTTTCAATTCTATTGATTCTCGAATCAGAACCGAAAGAAGACTGAAGACTCCAATTCAAGAATCAAAATTCGAATTCGTCCAGTAATCAAGACTTTCTCCAGAGCTTCCAAACTAAAACTTTGATCAAGAATCAATTTTGGATGAAAACCTCACTTCCCACACTGGAACAAAGAAATCATCCTCACCCTAGAAAAATGTCTCTGCGGCATACATGAAAGTAAATGGAGAAATGATTTTGCGGAGGTGGGAATCGGCAAATCGTTACGCCTCATCGATGTGCACCCCACGTCTTCAGGATGTTGTCACGCTGAAAACTACGTCGTTACGCGCACTTACTCGCCTATAATCACGCCACACCAAAAGGTCTGCAGGACATATTCATGCACACAAACAGAAAGTGTATAGTGTATATTCGCTGATGCACGTGAGCGCGAATATATACGACGACACAAAGGGACCGCTGTGGTCGCCACATTTACCAGGGTGCAACCCTCCAAGGACAGACTGCCTTTGATAGCTCACTTTGCGGCGTGGCCGCAGACCGCGTTTCCCATTCTGTATATTCGTTTCCGGAAACTATACGAATAAGCGCGTGCTACGTGCCTGTGTCACAATATCCGGTCAACGATGTCGACCTATCGACGTATGAATTATTCACCGCAAAGAATGAATAGAATTCTCTCACTCTTTCCTCTCATAGCTTCTGTTTTTTTCGAAATTCTTGCCTAATTCCAAATATTGGAATTTCGAACAATGGAAAAATTATTGATTAATCCTGCTAGGAAATAATTCGTCAAGATGAATTAAATATCAGAGAGGCAGACTTTCACATCTTGTTCATCGGTATATTGATTATTAAAAAACATCTGCGTGGGAAAGATTATTTTTCCATGAACATCTTTATTGGACAAGAGTTGCATTAATCATACTGAACATTGTTTCGGTATTTTTTTAATTTTTTTCTAATTGTTCGTCAGGTTTCAAAGAATATGTGAAATACAATGATGAGGGGGAAAAATATACCCATTGTTGTATTATGTATATTGGGTTGGTATGATAATGTCTGAATGTGCTTATTTCTGGTGGTGAACGTCAAAGTTTCCAGAGAGTTCATTAGAAGGAGGACTGATCCTTCCTGATTGCCTGCATTAAGATTGTAAAACGCAAAGATAGGGACCGTTAACCGTTTCATGGGTATCAAAGTCTCCCGGACGTAAGGGTTGCTCTGGATAACACGATGAAGATAACTTGGCTTAAACCCACCCCTCTTACTTGGAAACTCTTATCACTAGTCGCCGCTATGCAACCCAAGTTTCCTCATCAATGTCCCATCCGCATGCGGCGTCTTCAGAGCTTCTCTCTTGTTAAAGACGCTACGTGATTCACAAATTATCAAATAGTGTCACGTACATAGTATACAATAATTTTCCTCCAAAATCACAAATTTCCTTTTCAATCTTTATCAACAGAATGATGAATTAATGATCCAGGATTCACAAAGCACTAGGAAACTTCTAGGAACCTATAGGAAAGTTTCCTGGGTGCGAACATTTAATTTTTCCTGAAAATTTCCATCAGGAATCCGCTAGATCTTCATGGGAAGGTTTCTGGAAGAGAATATGTGCTTGGGAGTCGATATGATAATTTGCGATTGGACTCCTGATGCATCAATCTTTTGACAGGATGATTTAGATTGATGCGTCTTTTAGGGAACATGGAAGGGGGAATTTCAAGGCTGTGTTTTATTCCCTTGATGGGTTTGAAAATCCTGAAAAAAACATTAATTGTCATTAATAGATTGCGGCCGTCTTCCATCTCGCCATTGCGAAGCCGCCAAGAGACAGAGATGTATTACATACAGCCGTTAGCGAGATCGTTTGCTGGCTCCGTTACACCAATCACAATTACTCCGGCGGCCTCTTTTGTAGTTTGCTTAGATTGAGAGATAAACCCGCTCTTTCATGCTCGATCCAATAATTTAACGTAATTAGGAGCGTGGCATACTGTATAGGTAGCATGATGTATGTATACGTTCAAACGGTTATAAATGCAGCAGCAACGATATAAAGTTATAGCAAAATTATAATACAGCTTGCGTGATATGGTAGTGGGAAAAAAAAACCCCCTCCGCCAAATTAAACCATTTCTTCGTTATTAAATCGTTCATCAAAAAAGATTTAGTGCTCACCTGCTGAAACAATAAACATGATCACGCATCAGGATAATTCCACTATCAAAATAATCATTTGATTCACTGGTAGGAATTTGCAATTCCTCCAGAATTTCATCAGTGCGATTGACTACTACTGAATTTCAAGATGTAACCTAGAGAACCGAGAACCTTAGAGAGTAATGTAGAAATGGGAAGACTAACGACAGGCAAAAAAAGGTCGATTCTTCAGTTGGTATTTGACGATTTTTCATGATCCGTTTGAGATTATCAGTCGAGAAGTCACGGGGACGTAACTAATAGGATTGGATGTTAAGACAGCACCGCGTGGAAGACGTCGATCAAGATTGTAAACTCGTTACGGGTAAATTACCTTGAGCGTCAAAGTCTTTCATATCGAAAGAGAGAAGTCAACGCCCATGAGAGAGGCAGATGGGCGCAGGACGAAGAAGAGGTGAGGTCAAATAACAGGGCGCGCTCCGATCGACATTAATCACTATCCCGAAGTGAGTAGATAGCCTTCGAATGTTCACTTTCTAAAAGCAAGGCGAAAGGGGAGAAGGGGGAGTTAGGGTAGGTGATAGAGGTGATGAATGGCTCCGTGACGCGAGACTATCCATCATCTCGCTCGACATCACAGGAGCTGCCTACCGCGAGAGAGATTTTGCGCGAAAAGGTCACCACCATAGCTAATTCATCATCTTGGAACGTCGTCCTCGTCGTCGTCGTCTTCGTCATCCTGAGCTCATCACGTCATCTTCTCTGGATTGCGTTCTTCGCTTCACTGAAAAAGGGAATGATCTTCAAGAAACCATCAAGTCAACATCCAACTCCTGGAAAATGATCTAGCTTCCATCTGGTAATTATCGCACTGTTAAGTTAACTATCATCTGTTAGTTGAAGTTAATCCGAATTTGGATCAATTGGGGCTAGGAAACAAAAAATCAGGATGCAAAATTCGCACGCAGATGTGTCAACTTTCTCGCTTGGGAAAATTATAAAGAAATGTGTCAGTGGCTCGGTAACATGCTGGGTGTAAATGCGAATAACAAGGACGATGTAATATATCAACATCGCGTTGGCGGTCTCTAACGTTTTTGGCACTGCAGGAGACCACAGCTCCATAAGACAGAATCGGTGTATGGCTGTCATGCCTATAAAACCCCCGCCAGGCCCACAGAAGGAACAATCGCTCTCAATTCTTGGGAGAGCTGTAGTCATGATATTAAAAAGACATACCCAAAAAAAAAAGAAACTCTTTAGTTCCTTCAGCGCACAGCTGTCCCAAGAAAATAAATATATTCCCTGTCCCTGTCCCCATCCTGTCATGATAACAACGTAACATCATTGGTATTATTCATGAGACGTCTGTCATTTTATACATGACAGCCACTTTATGATGATAATTTAATAAGCACACATACTCTTATCAAACTGACAACTATGTCGACTTTCAGATTTTGCTGCGATTAAAATAAACTTTCCTCATGATATGATTTCAATAATTATTTCTCGAATTATAATTACAGTATGGAAATAAGGTTGATGGAAACTCATTCCCATCGATCTGAGATATCGATTTCATATGGTGCGGGCAAGGATTGTCGGGAGAGGGGGATGAGTTATAGATGCTCTTTGCTGTCGCGCATTCAAACGGTGATGTATGACTCAACGTTTTAGGTTGGAAGCCAGAGCAGCCACCGATGTACAGCATACTGTACACAGATGCCGCTGGCTAGAGAGGTCCCTTTGTGTTTTATTACAAACGATACGTCAGTCCACGATGTATGGGCCGCTTTTATCTGCGGTATGTTATTGATGTGCTACATTGTCTGCACTGACTCGCAAGAGTGGGCAGAATGCTTGATAGACGTCGTTCAAGACATGAGTCTGTCTTGACCCATCCGGCGATAGAGTCAGAGACACGCACGCTTTTTGCATCCTCATCATCCATTTCGAGATAAAATCCTCCTTTCCTCCTTGATTAATTTATTTTTCTCAGGAAAATTTCAAAATTCCATTTTTCTGCAGTACTATTTTCTAATGTTAATAACTATATGGATACCAACAGAAGGAAAAAATCGGTGGGGCATTTGAAGATATACGTGAGTTTGTCGTTAGGCACGACACGTTACTAATTGAGATTCAGCGGCGCGCGTAATGGTTCGAAATAACACGAATTCCAATCTGAAGAATGGCTATGGACGAAATATGGATAGCCATTCATCTTGACTGGTAAAATCGGCGAATATTTCATGCTGCTGAGCCAGCAGAGAGCCGCCATCGTGGCGACGGCAGTGAAGAGAGCAAAAGCTGCGGAAAAAGTAGAGGCGGGAGGGGGGAAAAAAAGAGAAGAGAAAAAGGAACCTAAAAGAGTGGTGCTAAAGGAAAAAAAAGAGAGAAAGGTTATAGAACTTCAACCCCTAGCCAAGTAAAATAACCACCCTCTTACTCTTTTTTTTCATACCCCACCTGATATCCGAGAACTCAAGACTCGCTCCGCTGGTAATGAAAGAAATAAATTCACCTCCTCTCTCTGCCCCAGGGATTGGGTTCTACAGACACAAATGCAACTCCTCAGGAACTTGAGACGCGTGAGCGAAAGTCTTTCTTGATGACACATCCGTTCCACAAACCCCCCTCCCCCCAACGCAATATATCTATATTCTATGGAGACGGATCAGGAATAATGGAAATGGATTAATAATATATGTATCAATTTTATGATTCTACAAACATGTTTATTAAAGCAGTATGGAAACTCAACGATATATTTACAATTCGTATTTACAAGATGAATGACATATCGTAACGCTATGTGTGCACTGTTGCATTTATGCAAATAAATCATCTCTGACAAATGTTATTTTAGTTTTTTAAATTGCAATTCTCAAGAAGAAAAAATCACCGTATTGCAAGATTTGATACGTATATTAAATCGACTCAATCCCAAAACGATTTTTTTTTGGAAAAATAAAATACAATATCACAGTTACAGTATGGACAGTGTATAAAAGTTTCTGAAACATCGAGTCGATCGTTCACTGGGAAAGATTTCAACATTTTATTACATTTGTGCTATGAAAATTTCATTGGAACACTAAATAGATTTTCAATATATTTAGGGTTAAATTTTTAATTTCAGGTGAATCCAATAATTGAAAGGACGATTGATAACTATACTTATCACACTCACTTCCTGTGTAAGAACAATTTTTAAAATGAATACAGACACTTTGCAACGCGTGACATTAACGTCGATACACCGTCAATTCGCAATATAGTAGTAATAATTTTTTCATTTTATATAGATCTTTTCATTTAAATAGATTCCTATTTTACAAAGAACGCCGTGGGCGTGTTTTTTTTTTATTTACAGATAAGACAGTCTCTTTAACGGGACTTGGTCCCTGTTTTTTTCCTTTTCTGTTCCGTCGGAAGAGTTTTCAACTTACGGATGAACAGCGGCGCCAATTCTTTGACCATAAATTGCATAGGGTGAATAATAGGGTCCTAAAGCATTGAATGCACTGTAAGGTGATGCCGCAAGTGATGCAGGAAGTGGTCCAGTCATTGGTTTTCCATATGGATGATATCGTCCACTAATTGGACTGAGAGAAGGTGAAGGATAAGAACCACCGGCTGCACGATGAAGTGCCGCCGACGGTGAGAGTAATGGATGTGGATGTGGTGAACCCAATAGTGCTGCAGATGCCGCCGCGTGTTCACCACCGGCCAAACTTGTATGACTACGAAGATGTTGAAGAAGCTCCTCTGATGTGGTGAATCGTTTGCCACAGTATGATTCGCCGGCAATCCAATTGCAGACATATGGTCGTCCACCGGCTAACGTTGATGGATAACTAAGGGATGGTGGTGGCATTGGTCCCAGGGATGATAGGGCCATTGCGAGACCATATTTCTGATGATCACATTGAGTACATCCACTGGGACAACTACCCGCACCCATCATCATTTGCGCATTGTGCATGCTATACTGACAGCCAGTGCAATATGGATCCTTACAAACTGGAACTAGAGCCTCACCACCGGCTGGTGTCTTCACTCGTGCATAACTCAGATAGGGATTGTTGCCAGCTGATGATGTTGGAGGATAGCCGAGAAGTGCTGCAGTTGTGGCGTGATGATGCGAGAATGGAGAAGCTCCAGCGAAAGGGGGCCTGAATGCGGGATTTTCGGCGAGACCCGGAGGACAACATAGTGGATTCCCACCGAAACCGGGAAGACCCGATACTGATTTATATGCACCAAGATCTTTCGTATGTCCCGACAGGATCTCCATTCCTGATCGGATTATTGGACTTGCACCATTGTTCCGTGGCGATTCACTCATTTTTTCACGATCAGCGGGTGTTTTCCGATCACTATTTGTTGTCGAATTAGAATTCGGAATACTTGAAGGGGAAGTTGACTTTCTTCCCAAAGGCGTACGATTTCCAGAGGACTTTTTCTCCGAATTACTCATATCACACACACTGATATTATCCTGACCACTAACACTGTGCACACTCGCCTTGGATGTTGGTCTTCCATCATCGGAAGATTTTTTCGACACTACGTTAGTTTCGTAAGGTTTGAATGCCAGTGTCTTAGAGTCCGTCGGACTGCATCTTGTGCGCTCCAACTTTGCCGCCGGCGGGGATCTCGCATTTGACGCAGCAGCCGATCCTTTCGATTGCTTATCCAATGGTGAGATCAGGGGCTTCGTTGGTGAATCTGCTCCAATTTGACTGCATGTCTGCGCCAGAAGGGCCAGTGGACTCTTCTTTGCATCCAACTGCAAGGAACAAAATGGAAAAAATTTTAGACTTGTGAAATAGGGGAAGAAAGAGGAAAGAATTATCAATGAGTGAAGAAAGAGGAAAGAATGATCAATAGATAAATACTAACCGTTGTTGGAAGCGGAGAAAGATAATCCGGCTGGAGATACTGATTATGTCCAGTGGTCAACATACCGCCCTCCTCGAGCACAACCATTTGGTAAAACACTTTTAAGCTGATCACTACACCAGATTAAATAACACTGATCACAAAAAGAAACTGTAATGTGTAAGAATCCAGATTTTTCGGAGCACGTATTCACTTGTACAGTAAAGAAGATCAATAGAACGTCGCGTACTCGGCAATATCCAGGAAAGTAGTGGTGGCAGTGCCGAGACCTTCGCAGTTCGGAGCTCGGATCGACTGTAGCGGCGCGTGGTGTTGAAGTAGGAAACTATGAAATAACCTGTGCTTTCCCCCTCCATTTAGCCATGGGACGTTAGTGGGGGAACGAAGCTAAAGGAAGGGGGAACACTGTGTTCCATGGTGTGGGGAGGCATTCTAATTCAACACGCCACCCATGATGTTGGCTCGACGATGACAGCTCCTATCCTGGCTTTGATATTTCACCGCTTTTCAGCCCTGTCCTCTCGTCCCTCACCCTGGCGCACCCCACTCCCCCTTGAGAGCCGTCCAGTTCCCCCTCACCTTCATTCAACTCACACACAGCAAACTATATAGTATATATACGATATTTTATACCGCGAAACCTGTCTGTCTCTCAGGGGCAGGCCCCAGCTTAATAAGCAGCTTTCAAAATAGAAATGTAATGGGCCGACTGTAGGGATGGCTTGGTGATTGATTGCTCGTCGAGGCGACTTACTGACTGCCACAAGTAACGAATGACAGCTACTTAAGCACTGTTTGCCTACAATTTTCATGAAAGTGTTTTAATCGCGACTGACGCAAACACCAGGCCTCTTCAATATATAATTTTCTCAAGCTATTTTTTTTAATCATTCCTTTAGCAAATTTCATTTTTTCCAATCCAATCGAACAAGAGAAAGTTGAATTAAGCATCATACAAAAAAATGATGATCCTTTCGGTAATATTTTTTATAGGTTTAGATTGATGCAATTTGATCAGAAGTTGAACATATAATTGATTCGTTGCTATGATGGTAAATTCTATAAGTAGTCATATTTTTCCTTTTGTAATTTTACAACTTCTTTCTATTCCAAATATCAAGATTTATTGTTCCTTTTGCTGTAAATTAGTGCGAGAAGTTATTATTGAAATTGTGCCAAATGGAAATGCGAATATATTGTTATATTCAAAAGTACATTGTGAAACGTTTCTCATTATATATTTTTGAGAAATGATCCTAATAGTGGAAAATGTCATTATACATTAAAACTCCTAGTAACAAAATTTGACGATGACTTACTGTTTTCTCTATTAATAATACATATATATGAAATGATTAATGAAGACTTATTGGCTCATTATCAAGAAAACATCTCATCATCGGAACAACAGAGAAGAAAAGATTTCAAGGAAAGGTGAATATGCGCTTAATAAATCATTTCAAATAGAACGTGATGTCTTTTGCAATCTTTGTTTACAACGGTGGCTTAACTCACTCAACAGGAGTATATAAATCCTGAAAGGCGGAGCCTAGTACCAAAGTGGGGGTAATCTCCCTCCCAGTCTAATTCGCCGCGGTATTTTCCGAGAATATTTCACTAAATATTTCCGCAAGATTGCAATGTTTCCGCAATGTTTCTAGAAAATTTGATATGTTTCACCTTCGTAACATTGCACAGGAACATTACTGCAATATTGCATAGTAACCTTGCTGCAACACAATGTGGCAAGTTTGCTGCCAAAGTGGAACATATATTATTGCAGCAATATTGAGGAAACGTTGCAGTGGAACATTTGCCTAATATTTCATGGCATTGCGGCAATATTGCGGCAATATTACAGCGCAAAATTACGTGCCATTACTATTTCAGTGCGTGGAAAAAATTTTTCGAGATTGAAGCAAATTTTACACGAAGTATAAACAAACGACGATGTTGGAAGTGAACAATAATTAGCCATGAAACACTTCCTTGGGGAATGCAATAAAATATACACCAGGGGGCGCATATCTAAGGAACGGGATGGTATGCAAGTGTAATTTAAACTGCAACTTGTTATCTTTTCTTGCGCCATGCCACTATATACGGTTTTATAAAGATAGTGAGAGAGGGCAATTCTTTTTAATAACTTTTTGAAAATAATATCCCTGCGGTGGAAAAATGTTTCCGGTCCGTTGAGGCAACTAAAAAGAATTGCAAAAGAAAACCAAATGGCAAATATATTTTATTCAGGGAAGAGAGCAAAATTTCATCACGCCTCCCATAAGGATCGTATTACTTTAAACCTACATCCGTTTTTTTTCCTTCTCTCTCTCTCTCTCTGTAGGCATGAAACCAAAAACTTTTCTACCGTTTAGCCTGAAGCTTATAGACATATGAGGCCGCGCTAACAACATAACGTCAAAAACTCTGACGTCTCGACGTGGATGAGTTTACAGCTAATATATATATATAGTGTGTATATTGCTTTTGATGTTCGCCGACCGATTTCGAGAAGATCTCGCGAGGTCTAAAAAGGCTTGTCAGAGAATATGAAACCGACAAAGAATCAGAATCCAAAAGCATTGGGCCATTGACATGCGGAACATGAAATTGTAAACAAAGTGTCAAACAGACATGATGTGCCTAAAATTAATTGATGCTATATAGTGATGACAGCATTTTCCAGAATCACACGCTGATGATGATCAAGTCTTTCTTTTCCGATAGTTTACATCAAAATATTTTCACAGGGTGAAAAAAATCCCTTTTTGAAATGATATAAATTACATCAGTCGCCAAAGATAAAGGAATTGCGCGCTAGTATGTCATTAGGGAATTCGAAAACTTTAAACAACTTAACATTAATTGAAACTTTGAGTTTCCTGATAAAGAAACATTTTATACTTTAGTGATTTAGTACATTTATGGAGAGAATTTCTTGAGGGCTGAAAGCAGAGAGTTTAAAATATATGCTATATCTGTTAGGATTTAATCAGAAATTCCAACAAGACCCGCAAGAAGAAAACGGGAATTTTCTTCATTTACCTTTCGTTCACTAATAATATTTACATTCCTCAAAAGGTAAAACTCTAAATGTTATCTAAATCCAAGGTTTAAATTTTACCACACTCTTTATGATCGCGAAGGAAAATTTTTTTTGTTAAATAAAACTTTACACGTTAGAATCATGTTTTTAAATCTTGCGACCTTGGTGGATGTTTTTTTTTCATACTTGAAGAATTATTAAATCTTCTGTCATTAGGGAATTTACAATCGCTTCTAATAAAAGAATTAATACTCAAGTGTTTGGAAAAAAAAAAAAATATTTCAATGGAAGAAAAAAGTGTACAAATTTGCCTACCGTAATTTAAGTTCATTGCCTGCAATAAACTGACACAAGGCCAAAATGAGGTTTTCTTAAAACTTTTACAATCGTCTACTTTTAGGTGCAATCGCGGTGATTAATGGAGTATTCAAGTGTACGTCAGTAAATTTTCAGCCGTAGTGAGTTCTATACTCGACAGTAAAGAAATCTTTTTAGGGTCATAAGCTGCGAGGAAACCTTGTTTAAATCGAAGTGCCTACAATATATAAAGAATAATAAATGAGCAAAAAAGATTGATTTTCTTTTTACTTTATAGAGACACATAAAAGAATAGATTGTTTTAAAAAAACAATTTGAATTTTGGAAAATTCGGATAACATCTTTTTTAATGGAAATATTGCACTGCAAAAAAATAATTCCCAGAAGTAACTTTATGTTTCACTTTTTTAATTACTTTCGCTCACGCAATTCCATGTGTACATCATATCCTATTGTTGACTTTTATTTTTTTCCTGTTTCCGATATTGATAAAAATCTACTTCTTCACGTTTCCTGACTGAAAACAAATGAGCATTCAAAACTGCGTTGAAAAATAAACGTCAAACTTAAAATTTATTCCAATGATTGTATATATGTCAATTTTTTGATATGAAAAACTTTTTTATTGGCAGTAAATTAAGATTTTTTTTTTGAAGTATACGAATAAATCAAAAATACAGAAGGCATATGTTACTTTTAATCCTACTTGAAAGAATGCGATTACAAATACAGGGTCTCCTAATTGCAAGAATGGTGCAAATTCCCCACTCGTCAGATAATTCGTAACTGCAAGATTCCTATGTCACGCCTTTCTGCAGATGCGCATAAGTTGGTGACGTCAACTTGCAGTGACAAGGTAGTCGATTCATAAAAATCTTGCAGTTTCGAATCTTGCAGTTACGAGACACAAAGAAAAAAGTTGAAAAAGAGAAATGAAAATAGTTTTACTGAACAAGGCGAGGGGCAAGAGAGTCAGATCATAGAATATCTTGCAGTTTCGAATCTTGCAATTTTAAACCTTGCAGTTTCAAGTCTTGCAGTTACGAGACTTAGAAAAAAACGTTAAAAATAGTTTTAGAGACAAAGTAATGGACAAGGGAGTCCTATCATAAAATATGTTGCAGTTTCGAATCTTGCAATTTTAAATCTTGCAGTTTCAAATCTTGCAGTTACGAGACTAAGAAAAAAACGTTGAAAATAGTTTTAGAGACAAAGTAATTGACCATCGTGGAATATGTTGCAGTTTCGAATCCTGCAATTTTAAATCTTGCAGTTTCAAATCTTGCAGTTATGAGACGCAGAAAGAAAAGTTGAAAAATAGAAATAAAAATAGTTTTAGAGAAGAAGGCAAGGGACAAGGGAGTTCGATCACAAAATATCTTGCAGTTTCGAATCTTGCAATTTTAAACCTTGCAGTTTCAAGTCTTGCAGTTACGAGACTTAGAAAGAAACGTTAAAAATAGTTTTAGAGACAAAGTAATGGACAAGGGAGTCCTATCATAAAATATGTTGCAGTTTCGAATCTTGCAATTTTAAACCTTGCAGTTTCAAATCTTGCAGTTATGAGACGCAGAAAGAAAAGTTAAAAAATAGAAATGAGAAAAAGGCAAGGGACAAAGGAGTTCGATCACAAATTATCTTGCAGTTTCGAATCTTGCAGTTTCGAATCTTGCATTTACGAGCGGCAGAAAAAAAGTTGAAGAAGAAAAATGAAAATAATTTGACTGAAGTAGGCGAGGGAATCCGATTATAGAATATCTTGCAGTTTCGAATCTTGCAGTTACGAACCACAGAGAAAAAAAATGGAAAAATGAAAATACTTTGACCGAAGAAGAAAGTAATGACCCGTAGAGTATGTCTATGGATAATTTTATATATATATGTGTATATTCGCATTGCTTTCGTTCCCCTTCAAGCGGGCACAAAGTTCCCTGTATACACACATATGCAAGTAGTGGAAAATGATTTATGACCCGCCGCAAATTTTGTTTCTCTCTCTTCAGACTAACCGCGTTTGCGTTCATCCATCTTTTTCCTTTTCACGACTCAGTGAACTTCCCCTCTCTTGTTGCACACCATCTCTCAAAATGACTGACTGCCTCCTCTATTATCCGCTTGTCAGCATTTTTACACTTTCATCCAAGGGAACTAGCGTCTATTGTCAGAACTAGGAACTTTTATGTTTAGATGCATCAGTGATATGTGTGCGTATACATATATAGGCATCCGATAAATGTTGCCCTTCATTGGCTTTGTCATTGGCCAGGCCGCACACGTACAAATTGAATGCCACAAATCGAAAGGCAGAAAATGAAGCGACGAAAATGGGAAATATATATCTTCTTCATGTTTAACACGCGAGGGGAGAAAGAAACTTTATTTTATTTTTTTTTGTATTTTATTCACGAGAACGTTGCCGTTGTATTAATAAAGTTTGTTGTGCGCAAGTTTAGTAATACATTAAAAATTGTATCATACAGGGGTGAGCATTTCCGAAGAAATATATATTTATAATATAATACAAATGACAACAACAAAAAATTGAAATCGTACTTTGTGCATTATTTATGGGAAATAAATTTTTCCCTTTCTTGACCGTATTATCGAAATTTTAACGATAAATCAAATTCTTTATTTGAATACAGTTCTCGTCACTGATTACGAATCTGAATTCAATTTTTAAAAATTCAAAATGGCGTATCCAATATGGCGGAAAACAAAAAATCAATCGTATTTACTTGAAACTTGTTACTCGGGGGTTTTTCGGGTCGCTGATTACGAATCTTTGTCAATTTTTAATAATTCAAAATGGCGGATACAATATGGCGGACAATTAAATAAAAAATCAATCGGATTTGCTTGAAACTTGTTACTCGGGGGTTTTTAAGGTCGCTGATTACGAATCCGATGTCAATTTTTAAACATTCAAAATGGCGGATCCAATATGGCGGAAAATAAAAAAAATCAATCGGATTTGCTTGAAACTTGTTACTCGGGGGTTTTTGGGGTCGCTGATTGCGAATTCGTTGTCAATTTTTAATAATTCAAAATGGCGGATACAATATGGCGGACAATGAAATTAAAAATCAATCAGATTTGCTTGAAACTTGTTTCTTAGGGGTTTTTGGGGTCGCTGATTACGAATCCGATGTCAATTTTTAAAAATCCAAAATGTCGGATTCAATATGGCGGACAATAAAAAAAATTAATTGGATTTGCTTAAAACTTGTTACTCAGGGGGTTTTTGGGGTCGCTGATTACGAATATAATGTCAAATTAAAAAAATTCAAAATGGAAAAACCAATATAGCAGTCATTCTGAAATTTGAGAAGAAAATTTTCAAGAAAGCAGTCTTGAATAATAAGATAAAATTGCAAAATTCGAAAATGGAAAATAATATATAATGTTTGAGTGGCAGAAGCAGAACGGAATCTGTTGTTTGAAAGACTGAAATAAGTGTAATAACAATAACGATGGAGTTGGTAAAATGGGTTTGGTAAGCAGAAATGCGAAGTTGCTGGTGCAGCAAAGGGTCTTGACTGCCTCATGTTTAAATCAGCGATAACGAGAAGCCTCGCTGACATATGTCACTGTCTCTGTCAGCTGGCTACACAATCAATAGTCATCCGCCGTTCTTGCCTGCTTGTCCACCTTTCAAAGTGTATATACATATATGTATATACATATATATATATATAAATAATGTGTACAGCCCTCTCGATGATAATAATAATAATATCAATTCGATACGTGACATCGTAACCGATAAATATAATTAATAGTCTTTTGGATCATCACAAAAGGTGATTTTTTTTCCCTCCAAAAATATAGCAACACAGTTTGTTTCTGCGTAATAATTATAGCCATCGAAAATATAAGAATTTTTACGTTTTCCATATTTACTTTTCTTCCCCAGTTGATGTATTATATTCTCTCGCTTTAAAGGAATATTGAATCGTATTAGTTTATTGACAAATAGATCAACAGGTGCTTATTATCATAAATTATATTACAGTTAGTAAATACTATTTACATCGCATGTTAAATAGACACTAGGAATATATAATCATGAAGAGTAAATATTTTATCAAACACATAAAATATTCCATATTTCAAATATCAACTTTACGAAATTAGATCAATTTCGATTTACAATGGATATATCTGATCGCTTATGATGAAATTCGTTCTCATAAAATGCTTAACCTTTATTCAGGGTTAGAAAAATGATGAAATTTCAGGTCCGGCTTGCACATCACGAGCTGGTGAATTGAAGATATTTCGATAAAAGTGATATTGTCATTTACTGGATCATTGATTTTATATAATATTTATATATATATGTATATGAATATAACGAATATTGTTTTTTGAGAATCTAATATTAAAATTCATATAGAAATGACTCTTGAGAGATATTTTCATTTATCAATCATGTTCAATAGATATCGCGAGCTTGTCATATTTTCAGTGACTGGAGAAATAAAGCCCGAGAGAGCAACGATGATCGGCACCAAGGGATTAGAAGCGATTAATCTTTGCACGTCTATCGTTGGAAAAGCGAGTCACGACAGCTTGCTGAATTCACTTAATCGATTGATCCGTAAAAAAATAAATTCCAAAAACATTTTTCTACGCTTGCGTTTAATTCTGTTAAATCCCCTCCTCCTCCCCCGGGACTCGTGAATAATTAAAAAAAAAAAAAAAAAGTAAAAATTAATACTCATCCGAGAAGTAAAATTTTTTTCTTTCTTTCTAAAATTCCCAGAACTAATAAACTTGACAATAATTGACATGCAAAACAATTTGAAATTGGGAAAAAAAACTTTTACGATTTAACAGTAAAATGCACACACGTATCATATTTTCCTTTCTTTCAACTCGTTGAAAAAAAAAAAAATGAAGAGAAGAATTCAAGAGGGGGGTGGAAAAAAATGAGGCTGCCAAGTTGAAAATAATTCGACGCACAGGTACGACCAAAATTTACTGTGAGCACGATGCGAGCCTCATACTAGCGGAGGGCGGTCATATTTTACGTTTTAATCTCTCCATTGTTCCAGGTATAACGGAGTTTAGGAGGAAAAATAATGCCTACCACGAAATACACGCAAAAGCTGTCGACCATAAAACACTCGAGTCAGCTTTTGGAAGCAAAGCAACGTTTTGCGCATGACCTGCATTTTTATGCGCGCCCCTCTCCTAAAAAAAAAAAAAATAAAAGAAGTGGGGGGAGGGCGCAGATCCGTGCAGAGATTTTCTTGAAAAACGAAAATTATGCCGCTTCGACGTTGTAAACATCTTTGAAGGTCACATATGTGTGATTAAAATCTCCAACTTGTGCGGTAATTTGAGGATTCTTTAATACTGGGTTTCATACTCTTAGTGTGTGTTCCTAGCGTATCAACGGCATGACGGTATTTAATATTCATTCTCGCACCTCTTTGATGCAGATGGAAAAAAAATCACTCTTTCGAAAATGGAAAGATGACAATGTTTCTTGGAATTTTTCCCCACTTCAATTCAAAAGACGATGCCTTTTACATATCATGCGCAACTGGGGCGCATGCGCCAGAGTGGGGGTAATGAGAGGGAAAGAGAGATCGCAGTTTTTCTCTCTCGCTCTCATTATCCCCACTCCTGCGCATGCGAATCTACGCCCCAGATCTGATTCAGAATGCATTGGCATTCTGAATCAGATTGAAAAAAAACACAAAAATAAATTACTACCATAAAAATTCCTGTAGATTAATTTTAAATGTCCTGATAGGCAAAAGAGACTTGATGTCTTCAAATACAAAAGAAAAAACTGTTACACAATTTTTTTTTCCTGATTCCTATGGAGGATGGGGAAAAAAAAACCATTGCTACCATCTGACGCCGCCCAACCGGAACGATCAATCCAAAAAATAATTCTGCCGACCGCCTTGGGATGTGGCTAAAATCCTAAAACGTATCATCAACATCCATAATAATAACATGATTCGAGTCATGCTTTTGCCGACATTGCCATTAGGGAATATGGTTGCTTATTTTGGCCCCAAATAATTAGTGGTCCCAAAAGACCTCATCATCTGTCCCAAAAGATATGGGAGTGAAAGTATATAGTGTTGTTTGAAACGATAATCGTAGGGCAGAGAGGAAATAATGATTTCAGCGTCGATGGAGAATTAGATTAGACAACTTGTGGTTCATTTTTTTTTTTTATTATCTATATAGACACATACAAATTCTATAACAAGTCTAGGCGCCATTTAAGTAGAGGCCTCTTGCGCCGGCGTAATTTCACCGAAATATCAAATTAGAAACTACAATAATACTGATGATGGACCCAAAAAAATTACTGTGTGGTTTCACCGCAACGGCAAATTGACGTATCCGGTCGATTTATTACCCAATAAAACGTCTCGTTCTCTGAGTATATAATATTAGTTGAATAATGATTCCACGAGGCGTATTAGTCCGTCCTGATAATTCATTCTTGAAATTTGGAAAAAAAATTTCATTTAATGAACGCAGTTTTGAACTATATATAAATTAATTTCGGTAACAGTTTGACTCATCATTAAACTTTATAGATGAATTGAATTAAAAATTGAATTTCAGAATCAAATGTGAAATGATTTTGATTACAATATTCTGATTATGTAACAGAATTAGATTGTTCGATTGTTCGAATTAGATTGTTCCTGATGGTTTTTTGGATCTGTAAAATTTATAGCATCTATAAAATTTGAATTACCGTAAGGACCTAAAAGTATTGATAAATATTTTTAGGCAAATATATTTTAGATAAATATTTTTAGATAAATATTCAACTAAATATTGTTTTTCGAAACTCTCTAGCATTTTGATTACTCATGTGGTTTTAACAATAACAAACTCAATTTCCATTGTGCATTGCATTTGATTTATGAAACACCCTCTCTTTTGCTCTGTCCATTAAAACGTGATTCTGCATATCCCGTAATAGCGATTTTTGGCGAATTGAAATTTTGTCACTTGATAAATCATTGTGGCTGATAGTGTAGCAGGTGTCATGTGTCTGGCAGTCAATACTATACACGCAAAAAAAAACCTGCTCGCTTTCAACTTTCAACTATAAACCATTAAAAATCAACACCAATTTTTTTTCACATGTGTGACAATTTGCACTTTGTCTTAATTTGAATAAAGATTGAAATTTCAACTAACATCTCACTTTCGTAAGATCTATATGCTTCCTTTCCGTAATATTTTCCAAATTGTTTAATAAACATTGATACTATCCCTTCCATAAACTTTCTCAAAAATTGTTTTAAATATTATTCGTTTTGTTGAAAAATCTGTTAAGATTTCGTTATTTTTGATTTATTGAAAAAAAATTTCCACTGAAAAACAATATCTAAGGGAAAAATAAGAATTGTTTCGTGTGGTTTGTAATACCAACCGCATCAGCTGAACTGAAACTTATCTACAGTAGCTAGTGTTGTAAAATGATATGCATTTCTGTTAAGTATATACCATTCTTTGAGGCTCGCAAAGAAGTGTTGCCTTGTTAAATCGCTCACTTCCAGTTGTGCTTAGAAAAATCGATTTACTTTATCACTTGGGATTATAATAGAGTTTGAAGCTCGAGAAGTTAATTTTTTTTGTTCCTATAACTGAATAACCAAACCACAAGTTTGTAATCGAGTGAAAGCCTGGTTAATATTGCGTGCATCATGCAACTTTTCCATAACTTGCCTCATAAACTTTTATTATATTTTCGGCTATGAGATTTTCACCTAACGATAAAAAGACCGTGTATGG
>JUFY01023314.1:0-10516 GCA_001855655.1 Leptopilina clavipes | reverse complement strand
GAAGTTCATAATTATTTTAAATATGTGTATCAGAAAAAGATTTCGTTCATTTGAACGTTCTAAACTTTTGGCTCATTGAAAAATTTGCTTTTATTTCAAGTAATCTGATGCTGTTTTCACAGTTAGTTGACTTTTTTCTGATAAATACGGGTAAATTTAACTATAATTTCCATTTCGAATACATAAATTGTGACGCGACGCGAAGAAAGGTACCTAAGAAGCAAAAAGTTATAGGTTATGTTTGTCATTTTGAAAGTGAAAATACATGGAGAGGATTAACTTTCAATGCAAAATAATGATTTTTAAGTATTTCTTATATCTAAAATATTCAATAAAAATTATTTTTCATTTTACAAAATAAAAAAATAATCCTTAAATCAAGGTAAAACAATCATAAACATAACCTATAATTTTTTGCTTCTTAGGTACCTTTCTTCGCGTCGCGTCACAATTATTAATTATATCAATATTCATTGTGCGCCCTAATCTCAAAATATCAAGTCACGAGCAAAACGATTTTTTATTAGTGCAATTTGAAGCCGGAGTCTACAAACCCATTAAATTTTTTTTAATAGTTTATCCAAGTTTAAAAAAAGTCGAGTCGACTTTGAGTAGAAATTTGATAGTTACATAAGTTATTATTTGCCTACCTAATATTTTTACGTATATTAAAATTAAATGTAAAGAATGAGTGATAATTTAATTGTAACAATTTACAATAGTTACACTCATTTGTCGTGCACTTTAACCTAAAATTGGAAATGGCAGCAAAAAAATTGACAATTTTATTTTGTTAACGATTATGCTCTTCATATTTTTACTGCTTTTGGAAAATATTTTTTAGACTTAAAAAAAATTCTAACCTAAAATTTGCAAAACAAATTTAAATTTACATAATATGATTCTAATTTTTGTTATTGTTTTTCTAGATTTCTCTGTGGAAAAATATTATTTTCAAATCCAGACGGTAACAGTTCCCAATAAAAAAATTTGGGAATACAAAAATATTGGAGGAATTTCCACTTCTATGGAGGAACAATATTATTTTCAGTCTCTCATTCTTTTAGTGCCAAATTGAAAAATATGGAAATAGAAAGTCATTTGATTTTTCGACTCAATCAATAAAGTGGTGAGTGACATTTTATTTATTAACTGTTTTAATGTTATTTTCAGTTTTATTGTTTTCAATTTAGAAATGGTGTTTACAAATTTACAATTTGTGGTTTTTATAGCCACCCCTGCCCTCCCTTATAGCGAATATTAAAAATTTATCCTCCCCTGTAAACTAAAATTGAAAATTTTATCTTTAAATTGAAAAAATTTTTATTTTAAGATTTTTTGAAAATAATATTGAAAAATGGAAAATTTTTACATGCTTTAAAGTTTAAAATGATAAATGGAAAAAATATTTTACGATTTTACAAAAAAAATTGAAATTCGATTTATGCATTGAAAATAGAAATTACCTGCATTGTGAATTGTGACCCAAAAATCAATATTTTTCTCAGGACCAAGTTCCTCGTAGTCCCATTTTTGCTTGACTCGAACTGAACCATTGGATCCGACAGTGACCCATTTATTATCGTCTCGAATTTTGTATGTCTCTCTTTCGGTTTCTTTCTCGAGGTAAAAAGCAATTTTTCCTTCAATATCACCATCAGCTTCGGTGAATTCAATCTTCTTGGTTGGCCTAACAGCCCTCGTGACACGCCTCTTTTGAATCTTGTGCACCTCAGGTTCAATTGGAACTGAAGTCAACAATCTAACAACAACTCTTGCAGGAGCCTCGGAAACTAGACTTGGAAGTCGAAGATCATGCGCCTCAACCAATAGCTGCCACTCTTCATCCTCATCAGCGGCAATTTCCGGTTCTCCAGCCAATAGCAATTCACCAGTTTGCGGAACAATGATAACCATATTATTCGGTGTAAGCAACTTGTACGCCAACTTATCTCCATCAGCGTCAGTCGCAACAACTTTTCCAATTGTCGAGAATCTTTTCCAATGTGGCACAACATCCTTCGTCAATGTCTTCAAGTTCATCGGTGAAATTTCAAAAGTGTAAAGGACATTTTCAAAAATAGGATTGTTGTCATTTTCATCGAGAACTTGAACAATTCCGCTGACCTTTGACGAGCTGATAAAATCATTGTCTGACGCGTGAATGACAATTTTGTGGGATTTCTTCCTCTCACGATCCAATGGTCGTGTGGAAACGACACGAACGCCTTGTTTATGATTTCGCAACGTGAGATTGTATCCCACTTCTTTCGTGATTGTATCACTGAGAACAAACGGTCGATCACCGTCATCCTCGGGAAGAATTGTATAATGTACCGGGAATTTGCCACGTGCCCTTAAAATTGGAAAACCCTCGACCATCATTCCAGGCAGTGAATTTTCAAGTATTTGTCCCTCACCCAATTGATCGTGAGTGAAGGTGAGCATATTTCTTCGATTAATCACATAAAGATGAAGATCATGTGTCTCGGTGGTGTTGGCGAGTTCCTCGAGAACAACAAGATTCACGGGTCTATTGACTAGTGGACTAAGATCGGATGTTGTCATGACAATTCCATTGTCCAGGACGGTGAAATACTTGGAGAAGCCAGTCTCCAGTAATCGATAATTGGAATTGTGTTTGCCATTCTGAAAATGTGTCACCTCGAATCCAGGGTAGACATCGTGGGGCAGGACAGCCACCTTGGCACTGGCGAAAGACGCCAGTAGAACTACGGTGACAGCTATGCACCACATCCTGGGTTCAGAAGCCTTTACTAGATCATGAGTGATGACCTCTTCTGAAAGAAAAAAAATAGAAACGAAATTAGCAACACTAGAATTTCATGGTTTCCTCTGATGTTTTCAAATTTATCTGTCAGTGAAAGTTTTATTTTTCAATAAAACCTCATTTCTTGTTTTTGATAATTTCAAAAGTAGGAAACTTCAGTCTTTGATAAATTTAGACTTTGAATGCTTTAATTATCGATGGCTTTAAATTTTAATCTGAATTATTAGCAATTTTAATTAATTTCATGAACCGTAAAAAAGAAATTGTAATTTAGAGTTTTGGCCTCGGATTTTACGACTTTTTCCTACTTTTTTCAAAAAATGCAACTTTTTTCCACTTATTTTGATAAAATAGGACTCTTTCGACTTATCCCCACTTTTTGCTTCTTAATGTGATAAAATACGATTCTTATTTTGGACTTTTTCTGACCCTTTTTTCACCAAAAATGAAATTTTTCGCCACTAATTTTAATAAAATACAAATTTTTCTATTTTTTTTTTAAACTTTTTGCGACATATTTTAACAAAATTCAAATTTTTCCAAAAAAATACAACTTTATGCGACTTATTATGATAAAATTTGATTTTTTCCAACTTTTTTGCGATTTATTTTGATAAAATACGGTTTTTTCGTCTTTTTTTTTTTACTTTTTCCAAAAAATGCAACTTCTTACCACTTATTTTTATAATGTGAAATATAACTAATTGATTTATTTTCAAATTTTTAGAAGTATATTTTTATTTAAAATTAAATTTTTTTAAATCGTTTCCCATAAACTATTTTACTTTTGTTTTTTTTTTTTTTTTGACAAGTCGTTAGTCATAAAAGTGGCTTTTACCCTAAAAAAAAAACTGAAATTACTATCAATTAAAATAAAGGAACCAAAGTTTAGTTTCGAAATTTTTTTGCAAATTTCAAAATACGGAAGTTTAAAATTTTTCTAAAAAGTAAAAATCTATCCAACTGAATTGAAATCTTAAATATTTGTCTCATTTCAATTCTGAAATATTGTAAATAAAATATCTTGAAAATATTCCTCTGAATTTATTAATTTCAAGAATTAATAAAATTTATCATTAAATATCTAATAAAAATAGTTAATAATAATAAAATATTTATTAACTAATTATTAACATAGAAAAAATCTACTTTTATTATTTTTGATATCGACTAAAACGACTTTTTTTTAAGCTTTAAACTTTAAAGTTGATCCGAGGCATGTAACTTGAAGGCATCAAGATTAAGAAACATTTAGAACAATTTTACGGTTCATTAAAAAATATTTTAAATTGAAATAAAAAGCACATGGGATTAATAAATATGCGGTAAAATAGATATAAAATGAAAATGAAAGCTCGTATTAAAGTTTTTATAACTATGGAAAATTTGATTATATTTTCTAGTGAAACATTTTCTAAACAAGACTAAAAAATATTTATTTTTTAACTCAATAGTTTAAGGAACAAAAATTCTAATTTTTATTATTTTTTTTCTGAATAATTGTTATTCATTTTCGAAAACATTTTCTCAATTTGTGCATTCAAATATGATCATCTCATATCATGTAAATGACACTGGTATCATGAATAGAACATAAGCCAAGATTCATAAACATATAATGCTGGTAGAATATTTACACATGAATATTACATAATATACAGCATAATCGGCTTTGAATGGCTCTCTCTCTCTCTCTCTCTCTTGCAAAATACACACAACTTTATTATTATCACCATTAATTACACACGTGAAAAAATTTCTTATTATTCTCACAATAATTTTTGTCTATTTTAATCTCTTCTCACATTGAAAATGGCAATTGCTCAGTTTCACAGCAAAATGTAATGTGAATCAACCATCACTTCATTATGACAAAAGTTCTAAATTTACGTATATTAATTGTTGTCATTTACACTGACAATTGTTCACGGTTCTTTTTCCCCAAGCAAATAATACATTTAATTTTTTGCCATTTTGTTTGAAATTCATTTCTCATGGGAGATGTTGATTTATAATTTATTCACCTGTTTTCCAATATAAATAAAACACTGTCGGGGTGTAATAAGTCAATTTTTTTTTTGGGGGGGGGGACAATTAGTTTGATAAAAAGTTCAATTAAACGTGCTGATGAAGTTTTTATGCGCTGAAAACAAGCTTTTATTTACATCTCTTGAAATTTGAATTATTAATACGGAACAATAACAATTTATTGGTGGCATTTTGCTGAAGTTGTGAACAAAAATTTATTTAGATATTTATTAGTTAGTAATTAATTTTTTACACAATTTTTATAATTAATAATAATTTATAAAAAATAAGAAAATTTCTTTTTTTAATAATTAATTAATATTATTATTATTATTATTGTTATTAATTCATTCAATTTATTAATTGGGAAAATTGTATTATCTAAAACTAAAATAACAATTTAGAGTGAAAAAATTTCCGCAATTCACTTTTTTTTTACATGATTTTTTTTTGAATTAAAATACTAGAATATTCTATTGTCAATTTCAAAGTAATGGATTTTCAAAGGAGAGTGTGTAAAATTATTTTATTCAAATTTCAGAGTGGAACCAGCGGGTACGGTAGAAAAACCACATAAACGAATTATCGAGCATGTATATAATTACAAATTACAAATTGCTACCTTCGCACGAGCGTATTCAGCAATCGTTATATACATATAGAGTTCCAGTGCAATCAAATGTCGCATAGTTACGCTACCAGTGTGATATGTTTACAATGGTTACCGGTAGACTAACGCACCGGAAATAAGAACCAGCGCGTACGAATTTTCTATTGTTATTTAGTAACCCTTCGTTCCGTTTTATTCCATTCTCGTCAGTCGAGACCGGACGTGAGGTCAGCCGCGGCTCGTTTAAGTCCGGAGCCTCGAGCGAGAACCGTGCCAAGGGGAGAATAGCAAAGAGAGAAAAAGAGAGCGAGAGATGGCAAAACAAACTGACAATAATAATAATAATTCTCATAAAAGCGCCTCCTCAGTGGTTTGAAGGGAGAAACACGGAGTCTGCGACTATCGTAGTTGAAGATTTAGACGAGGGAAAGAGAAAAAAGGAGAGAGAGAGAGAGAGATCTTCAGAATTATCAGACGGGAAGAGAATTGCCCCTACAAAGAGAGGGGAGCGGAAGGAAAAAGGATACTTTATTAATTACTGACGCCTTGGGCGCATTGCCACTTAGACACGAGTTAAAAAACACACAGGCTTATAACCGAGCAATGAGGCTTCAACTAGTCTCTTGTTTCTTATGAAAGGCTCAAGTGTTACATTTCACGATTAAACGTATATTGAAGACACAAAAACTTTCGGTTCTCGCGATTTTTTTTTTCTACAGAATTCGAATTTTCAAATGATTACAAGCTTCGATGTGAAAAACACACTTCTTTACTATACTTATTTTGACCAAAAGCTACTAAATGAAACTTTATTTTTTTACTGTTGTTAACAATTAGGAGAATCCAAATTGAGAGTAAATTAATCATTTTAAAAATTAGTGACAAAATGCTCACATTAAATATTTGTTCAGCCAAATTAAAATTTGTCTAAATTGGAAATTCGGTGAAATTGAAATTATAAACAAAATTAAAAAATTATTTTAAGTTAAAAACAAAATTGTAATTCTATTAATTAGATTTTGTTCTAATTTCTTCGAAATATTTCTATATTTAATATATCTATTTAAAATTAAATAAAAATTCAGTTAAATAAGAATAAAAAATAGAAATTTGGTTGAATAAAATTTTAGCTAAATAGACATTCGGCTAAATAAAAAACTTCTTTAATTTAAAATTCGTTGCAATAAGGACGTTTATCCAAAAAATATGCAGACCTTCATAAAAAATATTTATTTTGCATTTAAAAACTTTAATTATTTATATTAATAGAATATTTTAAAAGAACAAATATTAGTTTATAGGAAAAAAATTTAAAAGCCACGATAATTATTTATTTAGTCATTTTGCATACAATCAAAAATTCTTTCATATCGTTTCTTGAAAATTTTTTTTAAATGACTCGATTTTAATCAATGACGGCTTATTTTCTTCATAAAATGATTCTCTCTAACTTAACCGTTCAGATTTATAAACAAATACACGGTTTTAAAAACATGCTACATTGTTTAAAGTGAAAAATTTTTTTTAAACAAATAAGCATATTTTCAAAACGGTGTATTTATTTAAAAATCTGAAGGGTCAAGTTATATAGAATCATTTTCTGAAGAAAATAAGCCGTCATTGATTAAAATCCAAACATTTTTAAAAAATTTTCAAGAAGCGATATGAAAAATTTTTTGATTGCATGCAAATTCAGTAAATAAATCATTATTGTGACTTCAAAAATTTTTTCCTATAAATTGATATTTGTTCTTACAAAAGATACTATTATTATTAATAATTTAATTTTTTGAATGCCAAATAAATATTTTTTCAGGTCTTCATTTTTTGGATAAACGTCCTTAAAATAAAAATTCACAGGCCTCGAATTGTAAGACTTTTTCGACTTTTTTCAAAATATTCCAACTTTTATCGACTTATTTTGAAAAATACGATTTTTTTCTAATTTTTTCTCCAAAAAATGAAATATTTCCGAAATATTTGATAGTTAATAATAATAAAATATTTATTAACTAGTTAAATTTGATAACATGAAAAAGAATCGACTTTTTCCGACTTTTCTTCTTTTTGAAATCGACTAAAACAATTTTTTTCAAGCATTAAAGTCAATTCGAGGCCTAAATTCAATTAAATATAAATTTTCTCAAATAAAAAAGACCGTTAAAAATACAGTTAAATAAAAATTCGGTTAAATAAAAACTTTTTATTAAAAATACGATTAAATAAAAGTACCGTTAAATAAAAATTAAACATTCAATTTTATATATAAAAAATGTTTTAAAAAAATTTATAGAAAGAGATTTTTTGTTTTAAATTGTTTAAATATTAATTCAACTAATAGAAATTGTGCTTAATAAAAATTCTGATAAACGAAAATTCGGTAAAATGTAAATTTATTTATTTAAAAGCTTGTTAAAGAAAAATTTCGTTTAATAGAAAGTCTGAGTAAAAAATGTTCTAATTAAAAGAAACGAAGATTAAAAATCTTGTCCAATTTTAATTTGACAAGATTTATAATCCATTAATTAATTATGTAATAATTCGATTAAATAGAAATTCTATTGAATAATAACTTTTCCTGAAAAATGCGACAAAATAGAATCAAAATAACAGACAAAAATTAAAGCAGTTACAGTTAATTTACATTTTTTTACATTTTTTACCATTTTTTACCAAAAAGCGCTAATTTTACCGCACTTTAAATATATGCTACTTTTTGTTACTTTTTTCACTTTTGAGAATTTTTTTTTTTTTACAAAATATTCCTTTTTTTAGTCTTCTACTACACTTTGAAGCATGTGATTAATAAAAGAAAAAAAAAGAACTTTACGTGAATGAAAGTAGCTGATAGTTAATGATCTGTGTGTGTGGTTAGGGTCTAGATGCTGTGCATACCGGAACCATGTGTGAAATACCCCTGAAATGTCAAGAGATTAAAGAAAGGGAGTGACGAATGAAAACTATGGTAGGGCACGAGAGGATGCGGAGAAAAAAAATTTCCGAGCATCTGCTTCGAAAGTCTGGGTCCAACATTTTTAAGTCCTGAAACGCGACACCTAATCCTCCGCTTGGAAACGTATTAAGTAACTTACTGCTTTCTGTCGGTCCTGAAACCAGTGACTTGTAACAAGTAACTAGAGAAAGTAGTATATCCGATATATGCGAAAGGAAATGAGAATTAAAAATTAATTCATTTTTTCCTTCAACGTGCGGAAAAAAGATAATTAACAAGAAAATATATTACAATGCGAAAATAGTGGAATAAAAACTTATTCAACTAATAGTAATTTTTATTAATAAAAATTTTATGATAAATGCGAAAATTCGGTGTAAATGTAAATTTATATTAGAACCATAAACCATAAGAAATAGAAAGCAAGTTTTTCCGCTGATCTTAAGACAGAGAGAGAGAGAGAGAGAGAGAGAGAGAGAGAGAGAGAGAGAGAAATATTCCTATAGAAAATAAAAAATCAAAAAATTTACATGGATTTGTCATAAATATTACTCTATTTTGTCAAGAATATGATATGTAGAGAGAAAAGTTTACATCTCTGAAAAATCTAGAACCATTTTTCCGATTTTTCTCTGTCAAAGTTTTAAACTTTTAACGTTTGGGACTTTAAGCCATAAGCTCCCATCTCCGACGGGCAAAAATCTAAACGAAAACATCTGTATTGCTTCCATTCTTATTTTCTCCCGTATATGCCATTTCGGCACATCCTCTCTTCTTATTCTTCTTTTTCTTCTTCTTAAAGAAAACGTCTTTGTCAGCCGGAAATAAAATCACTCGCCTTGAAAGCAAATTATTTCCCTTTCAGAATTATCAGTACTATGTTCATTTTTTATCCTTACTACTTTGTTAATTCTATTACACGTGAAATTTTAGTAGATGAATTTTTATAAACTATTTTAATTTATTTTAATTTATTTTAATTTATTTTAATTTATTTTTATTTATTTTATATGAATTTCTCTGTGTTTTATTTCTATCTTGCTTTAAACGAATTTCTATATTTGATTTTGATACATTTTTCGATATGTATCCATCATTAATATTGACTAGTGAACAAATGTTTTGTCTCAATGATTAAACTATTATTCAATATATTTATCAAAAATGTGATGCTTGCGTCAACGACAAATGGCGACTATGCATATACAGGTGCAAATCTACCGCGTTGCAGGATGAAAATAAATCTTGCGAGTTAATAGGCTTATGTCGAGGCTTTTATACAGCCCAAACGTGAACGCATGACCACAAAAAAAAAAAAAAATCCCCTACTATCAAATGCTTGACAATTTCTTTGAAAGCCCCTATACGAACAAAAAAAGTGTTAACCGAATTTATACACTCACTTTTTTTTAAGTCCATTTAAGTCAGAATTTATTTCTATAGGAATTTACCTCACGGTAAAATTATTATTATTCAAAATTGATTAATTACTTATTAAAAATAAATTGTCGATTGAAATTATACAATTTTCGGACGTCGGATTGTATGACTTTTTCGACTTTTTTTAAAAAATGGTTCTATCGACTTATTTTGATAAAATGCGACTTTCTCCAACTTTTTGCTACTTATTTTGATAAAATACATTTTTTTTTACTATTTATGACCTTTTCCCCCTAAAAAATGCAATTTTGACGCTTCTTTTGATAATATATGACTTTTTCGACTTTTTCTGCCCTTTTTTAAAAAAAATTCAACTTTATGACACTTATTTTGATAAAATACGACTTTTTTTAATTTTCTGACCTTTTTTCCCAAGAAATGCAACTTTTGGACATTTATTTTAATAAAATACGTTTCTTTACTTTTTCTGACCTTTTTTCCCCAAAATATGCAACTTTTTGACACTAATTTTGATAAAATACGACTTTTTTTTTTTAATTTTCTGGTCTTTTTTCCCAAAAAATGCAAATTTTCGCCACTTATTTTAATAAAATACGTTTTTTTCAATTTTTTTTACAGTTTTAGGAAGAATCAACAATTGAACCTCCCAATTCTATAACTCGATTTGCGCTCGGACGCACGCGCTAATACCAGTCGGGTAGCAGTGAGTGGCCCAGAGGCGCTCACTGCTACC